>CAEMYA010000021.1:3084188-3107709 GCA_903131615.1 Diplodus sargus
AAACCCCTCCACCACGATAAGGTGCCGGTTCAAGGAGAAGTGAGCTTTTGTATTTTTTTTTGAGTCAAATAAAAACAACAATACATACGGGCATACCTGTGAATGAAATGTCTGAAGCGTGAAAATATTTTAAAGTGAAAGCAGTCCAGCGGTGGCATGTAACATCTGCAATATGACCATTTGCGAGGAGGTAACAAGAGAGCTACATTGAATACTACAATTTTGATACGGCACATAAAAAACAAGCACCCTAAGGAATACATCAAGTTCACTCAAGCAATATAGGTAAAGGCACCGAAGCAACAAACACTCGCAAATCACACACTACCTCTGGCTGTACACAAGGGTCTGCTGTCACAGTGCAGCGTCACAGACTCACCTGCTAACACAAGGAAGATGGGGGCCAATGTTGGAGTAGCATATGCAGAATAAGATAGAGACATATGAAAGTACATACTTTTTTTTTCAACAAAATAAAAAAAAATATTAAGAAACAGTTTGGATGCTGGTAATATTTTTCTTATTGCAGCTGTATTATCTAGAAAAATACCTACCTCTCCTTCATACATTTGGGGTGTATCATCGCTGAAGGAGCTGCCCAGTGCTGTGAGAGTGTCCTGCAGGGGGTGGGACTCCTGCACCAGCAGCGGTGACAGCTTGTCCATCATCCTGCTCTCTCCCACCACCTGCACTGAGTCAAGAGGGCTTCCCAGGATGCAGCTGGCCTTCTTGATAAGTTTAACAAGTCTCTTCCTACCTGTTGCTGAGATGCTGCTGCTCCAGCAGACTACTCCATAAAATGGCTGATGCCACCACAGAGTCATAGAAAGAGGTCAGGAGTGCCTTCTGCACTCCAAAGGACCTGAGCTTCCTCAGCATTTGGAGTCTGTTCTGACCCGGGTGGTGAGGTAGTCAGGGATCCAGGATGTGAGGTGTTGGTTCAACCCAGCGAGCTCCAGCTTGTGCCCAGAAACTGCAGGCTGTATGGTGTTAAAAGCACTGGAGAAATCAAAGAACATGATCCTCACAGTGAACTTCCAGGTTTCTCCAGGTGAGAAAGTGATCTGTCCAGGAGGAAGATGATGGCGTCTTCCACTCCGATGCCAGGTTGATAGGCAAACTGGAGTGGGTCCACACAAGGAAGTGTGAAGTGAAAGCAACTGGTCTGTAGCTGTCCTTAAGTCTTTAGGGTGAGGGATCTTTGGTACTGGAACCACGCAGGAGGTTCAGGAGCCTGGAGCTGATCCCGTCTAGTTTTAAATGATATGCCTACTGGCCAATCTCAAAATAAGATCAAACTGCTGGATTAGAGCTTCCAGACGTCTCATAGATGGGTTAAGTGTAGATTTTACATTGCTTGAATTCAAGATTATACTAGAATACTAGTGGTTTTAATACATAGTATGATAGCTGAAGCAATTTGTATCTTGTAATGAGGACAGGATGTTTGCATTTTGAGGTAAATATTTCATAGGATCATACACCAGAGTAAAAATGTATTTACATGGAGTACAATGCTCCATGCTGATTTTGTTTGCAATGAGTTTTCATGTATTTTCATTGTCTGCTCATTACAGCCCCATAGTCTCCTCACTAGGTTTTCTTTAATGTTGCTCCTCAACAAGTAGCTGAATTTCTATTCTGCTCCAGTCTGGTTTTCTTTTTGTTTTAATTTAAGCAACGGCCAATTAATTAATCAATCTCTATTTATATGTTATAGATTATCCAATGGTAGTTTCACTTCGCTGTTAGGACAGAATGAGGGAGTTGCTTAAAAAATGTGTTATTGCTCAGGCTCAGCAGGGAGTCAACAATAAGACGGATTGCACAGTATGGGCTGTAACAAGCCTATATTCAATCATACAGCTTTTTCCAGTGTAATCCTCAGCAGTTTGATAACTAAAGGCCCTGGGCTGCACTTTAGGTTGTTGGAAGTTCTCTGTAAACCATAATGTCACACCACCCTGAGGCAATCCAACCACCAATGTTCTGTTTTCCACCAATAACAGCCCTTTATTGACCCTTTTTATTTATTTAATTTTGGAACTCATTTCCTGTGTGACACATCTGGGTTACTGCAGTGAGCTGGGATGAGATTTAAGAACTGGAGGAGCTATTGGCTGCTTTTAGAAAAGGAAGTGTATCAAAATAGTAAGACTGATCCTGGATATAAAGGCAAATATCAGTATTTGAGCATTAAAACAAACTTATTTTATATTCTATATGATATAGATATAGATATTATAATATATTTTTAAGTGTTATGTTTCTGTATGAATTTGTACACTGCATTGTCTGCAGACTCATGGATGTTGGCTTTGGACACAGTAGCCCTCACAAAGAGTCAGAACATTGTTTCTGCTGTGGCGGTTCGCCAATTATCCACCGTTATTTGTTCACACAGAACCAAGAAGCTCCGGCGTGAAAACGAACCAGTGTGTAATTAAACACAGAAAACCGGCGCTGCAGATCCTCAAGAGGCGTGACGGTGTGCGTCATGATGATGACGTCTATGTGTTTCCCCGTTGTCCTCCTGTTAATCTAAACATGTACCCACTGGCTGTTTATAATCATATGGATGCTGTTATAATGTGTAGTGATTGAGATCCTGACCCACCAAAGATCCTGGATTGTAATTTAGTTGAATTTTTTTTTTCTTCATTGTAATTATTGCAGTTTTTGTTTCCATTCGACAAAACAGTGTTCTCAAGATCTAGACACACAACAAAACAAACACAAATCGCACACAACAGCTCTTGCATGAGAGATGAACATATGGCATAATACAAGAGGTGGTGGATCAGTCTTACAGTACCCGAATGTCGTTCAAGTGCACAACAGTCCCTTTAATAGAATGGAGGAAAGGTCCAGTCTGATATAGTCCAAAAATGGGCGCCATACTCTGTAGAACTGATCTACGCTGTAATGTATGACGTTGGTAAGATATTCTAGAGGGATCAGTTCAAAAATTATTTTATGCCAACCACAGACAGAGGGAATCTTGTCACTGATATTTTTCCTAGCTGCAAACGTTAGAATATTATAAATCTTTTGTTGACTGCTGTTTTTAGTCGGTCACTTGGAAGACCTAGAATAGGGGGATTTCTATATTAATGTGAAAAATTCTCTCCGTTTCACTTATAATTTCAACCCAATATCTTTGAAGTTTATGACAAGACCAGAAACAATGAGTTAAAGTTCCCACATCAGTTTTACACTTGAGACACAAAGGGGAAAGAGAGCGGTTGAAGAGGTGCCTGCGGTGAGGGGATATATGTAATCTGTGTAAAATCTTAAGTTGTATTTCTCTTGCAAATTGAAATCTTTTTTGCAAGAGACCAAATGGTATCTCACTTTTCTTCATCTATGGTCGCAGACAGCTGCTTCTCCCACACACCTCTGACCCCCTGCGCATCAGTAGTAGGAAAACCATTAAGTACATGGTAAAATGAGCTCAGAGACACTTTCAACTGTAGTTGAAACAGAATTTTCTCAACAGCAGATATTTCAGGGTGATCAATAAGGGTTGTACTATGAATGATATAATGCCTTATTTGCAAAAAGCGAAAGAAATCTTGTAACTGTTAGTAAGCTGTTCAAATGACATAAGTTTATTATCTGAGAAGAGGTCACTGAGACATTTAATATTCTTATTAGACCATTGTTGAAAACTGGGGTCTGAAGAACCTGGGGGAAAAGCAGGATTATTTATTATTGGGGTAAAGATGTTAAAGTTATATTTGATCTTCCCTCGAGACGGCGGACAAGCCGCCATGCTTTTAGAGTGTTGATTGTTACAGGATTTGTACAAAAGGTTTTAATTTCTTTAAAATTATTACAAAATAATAGGTCACTTAGTTTGCACTGTGATAATGCTGTCTCAATATCCAACCAGATGGAAGTTTTACCCTTAACCCAGTCGTTTACAAATCTTAAATGGGCACAGAGTTGATAGATTTTAATATTAGGTAAGTCCAAACCATCCATTGAACTTGGTAGATGTAATACTGCCATCTTAAGCCTAGGTCTGCGCTTGTTCCAAATAAAAGAGCTGAGCCATCCATTTATGTCCTTCAATACCCTTTTAGAAAACAAAATAGGGATTATTTGGATAGGATACAATAGCCTGGGCAACACATTCATTTTGAGCAGGGCAATGCGTTCCAACCAGGAAAAAGGAAGTGACGTCCATCGCTCTAGGTCCTGTTTAATTTGACAAAATAAGGGTGCAAAGATGGCTTTGTGTAGTTGATCGAAGGATGGGGTGATGAAGATTCCCAAGTACACAAACCCACTGGGAGACCATTTGAAAGGAAAGGAAAGAACAGTAGTTGGTACTGTTGAAAGAGTACCAAGAGGACGTTGGACGTCTGAAGCGTTTGGAGAGACTCGGACGAGGTCGGGAACATTTCTGTTCGGTGTGTTCAGCTGCGTCGGAAGCTTTTGGAGCCGTTCGCATGCTGAGTCGGAGCAGACAACGTCCGAAGTCTGAGGAGGAGGGCTGTCGGACTTCTGAGCCATTGGATTCTCTGATTGGCGGTGTGCTAGCGAATCAGCGCGGTGTGTGGGAGGGGCGGAATACTGTGTGCGCATTGGTTTTCTATGCACTCCGTTCCGTCATTTCTGGTTTTCATGTTTTGGAGTACTGGCATGAGACTAGTTAAGGGGTCGAGGGTTGAGGGATGAGGGGGTATAGGGAGGACGAGTGAGGGTTGATAGAAAGGGAGAGAAGTTGGTAGGATGGGTGGATGGAGGGATGAGTTCGGCGGGATGATCAGGAGGAACGGAGTGGGTGTTGAGACACTGAGTGGGGGAACCGTCTCTTATCTCTTCGTGAGCCCCCAAAGAAACTTCAGTGAGACGGGTGTGCGTGAGCATTTCTGATGTCATTTATGTTGTGTGGATGTATGTGTGGTAAGCAGGGGATGACCATCGGCCGAGGGTCATGTGAGAATGGGAAGTGGCTTGGCATGTTGCCTTGGAGGTTAGTCTGGTGGAGAAGTTGATGTAGGCCTGTATGGTGGTGGATTTAATCTTCAGGATGGAATGGGCGAATGAGATGAAGCAGTGTCTCTCTCTCTCTCTCTTAAACGTCACTTTAAATCAGACATTGGAAACAAAAAAAAAAGAGACAGCGCTGGAGATGCTGGACCAGCTCAATTTCGGTGATTAATCATCTTTACTGCCATGTTTTGCAGTCATCATGTCTAAAAGACAACAGGGAAATCTACTCGCAAATTTCGGATTTACAAAGAAATTGAAGACGAATGACTCTGAGGAGCAGCAAGAGGCGAATTCTTCCGCAGATACTAGCTTGAGGACCGACACCACCGCTGCACCTGCGGGGACTGCTGCCGGTGAAAGTCAGCCAACAGCCAGCCCCGGGGTGACCATGACACAGGACGAGCTGACAGAGGCTGGAGATGGAGTTAAAGACAGTTCAGAGGCCGCTGATGACGGTGACTCATCCTGCCTCTCTCTCCCGGCTACCTGGACCAGCCAACAGTGGAGAGAATACCTCATACCTCATTATGTGTGATGAGAGTGGGAAAGGAGACGGACAATGTATTTTTAGAAATAACAGAACTGACACAAGGAACAGATCCGGATCCATTTACGCCCGTTTGAGACAGAGTTTGCGCCAAGCGGTTAGGGCTAATCTGTATAAACTGTATTATTCATTGTTAGCACTGTGTTGTATATGATGTTGCTGAGGATTGGATCTCTGGTAGGCAGCATGTAATGCTCGCCAATGTAATAATGTCCGCAAACAATATAAACCAGGTAATAAAAATCTGCAGCATTTAATGTAATAAACCCACAAATGTAATTCATTTTCCACAAATGTAATAGCCGCTGCCTACTACAAACGTAGTTTGGTATTTGAGGAACACACACAGACAGACAGAGATTCTTTGCTTTTATAGAGAGATGGTCTGCCATGTCGGTTTTTTGTTTTTGGAGTTGTGTCACTTTAGCCTGCAACACATCCGTTGTGTCTTCCACGCCTGAGATCCGTGTCTCGGCATCACCAACCGGCGTTGCCAAAGCCTGCATCCGAGATGTTTGTTCGCGGATAGCAGCAAGCACAGTGTCAACTTTAGCATCCATTGACTGTGTAATGTTGTCAGTTATCTTACTCAGAGCCGAAAGAATACTCGGATTAACATCACTCCCAGTTTCCTCGGCCTCGGCAGTGGCTTCTACCTCGCTAGCGTTAGCTTCTTCGGGCTTAACCGCGGCAGGCTCCACAACGCCGCTAGGATGCACAGCCGAAGCTGTCTTTTTCTTAGACTTGGTGTAAGGCATTTTCGAAAAATAGTCGTCCAGGCTCATTATAGCGCTACTCTCGCATTTATAACGTTTCACCAGGTTAACACGTATTTTAGACGGATATTCAGAAAACCTCACCGGAGCTTAACAGGACAAGGTGTTCACGCTACGACGCCATCTTGCCAATCGTAATTTAGTTGTATTGATCAGAAATAGAACAATCAGAGCTTATGATGTTGTTGTTAACTTGAATGCGACATCTTGGTTTTCTGGCGTCCTCTGTTACCGTGGTTACAAGCCCGCTCATGCACAGCAGCCTGCTCTGTGGGAGGGGCTTAGAAGGCAGGGCTGCAGCAGCAGAGAGGAAGAATCTGTATCATTCAAATATTCTGCTTAAGTCTGCTTTTTACTCAAAACTCCAGACTGCAGCTTTAAACAACAATGTTAGGTTCATTTAATTGTCATTTATATACCACAGGGTTGGTCCACAAAATGCAAGTTGCTGTTCCTTTATGCGACACAGGAAAAAACATTTTTTTGTATAATGGTGATGTTGAGGTTGGGTACAGGAGTCTCACAGCCTGAGCGAAGATGCTGCTTGGCAGTCTGGTGCTATGGCATTTGATACTTGTCTATCTTTTGCTGGACTGCAGCAGTAAAAACATGTAGATAAACTCATCAGTGATAAAATAAATGGCTGGTTGTAAGTGATGTAACAAAGAACACCTGAATGCACCATGAAATCCCTCTGAATGTGTTAAACTCCAGCACAGACGGACAGCAGAGGGGAGAAGCAGAGATAAATCTACGGAGATGAACGACACCAAAACACGACAGAGACGCTCAGCAGAGTTTTGCATTAAATGAAGCTCTCGCTACAGACTGAGGCACTAATGTTTTGCATGCTCAGTCCATAGCTTTTCCTTTCATTCACCCCTCTCACTCATGCACAATCGCCTGTCATTATTTCACATCAGCCGGGTCCTATATCCAATAGCACAGTGACACACCGTCGTTCTCATCTTGCTGCTGTGTTTTTAAATACTATCGTCTCCATTCATGGTGCTGTTTTGTCTTCACTCTCCACCTACCCATCACCGCCCAGTCTTCGCAATTTACCAGCTTCATCAGCTTCATTGTCTCATCAGCCTGTCTGTTTCAAAAGAGTCATCAGCCACCACCACCACCAGTGTCTGGACCACCTATGTATTCAACGTCAACAGCAATTTATTGATCAATAAAAATGTCTTGCAGTGATGTCGTTTGTGGAAATGGAAGGCTCGTTTTGATTCATTTTTTATCTAAAATTTAAATTGTGACACCCGCTTCAGCCTTTCAGTGTGTGAGATGAATACGATGATGTGACGTCCTGCTCTCTATATTGTACTTGTACTTGGCACCAGGGGCGCTGCCAGCGGGGGAAAGGTTAGGACGGTTCCAAGGGCCCGGCACTGACAGGGGGCCCTTTGAGACATGGGCAACCTATACAAGGACCCAACTAGATTTTTTTTCATGGGGCCCAAAATCCCTGGCGGTGCCCCTGCTTGGCACTGCATCAGCCACAGTAGTAAAATCTCACTTGTGTTATCACATTGGAGACTGAGGACTGACTGACTGCTGCTTCATCTAATTTGCTCTCAAACACTGTCTGCTCCCGCTTCACTGTGTTAATTTTAATTTCCAGAGTACTGAGCGCTTCTCTTTTTATCACCAAAAGGAGCTAATAGAGTTCAGTGCATAACAATGCCATATTAGTAAATGTCATATCAATTTCATAACCATATCCAAAAAACGCATGTTTTAACTTGCATTGAGACTGCAGTTCAACTTGTTATCTTTGAGAACCCTGTCCCCACTTTCATGGAGAGTGCTGCTGTGTATGCTGCCTGCCACCCTGAGGCAAGACATGTCCCTGCAGTATGATACACTTCATTAAACACGCTCTCCTCTCTCCACCTCCAACCAGCTCCTTTCTTCTCCTATCTCACCTTCCTTCTCTCTTTCTTCTCGATACCCTCAGCCCTATCCGGTACTGCGTTGTTGCAGAGAGCAGAATGATAAAGCGGAAAATCCTCAGTATACCACTACAAAGCAGGCTGTATTTTTACAGAAGGGGATCATTTCAAAGACAGTTAATTAAAGGCGCTCTCCAGCCAGCCAGTGTCAGTGCTCTGCGCTTTCTGAACTGAAGTCAGTAATAGAAAAAGGAGGGTGCAGTGAGGATGCAGGGGGATCCTTGCTGAGTGTACTGCTCTGCATGGCATTGTAGTTGGAATCAGATTAGACACAGAACATGTTTGTTTAAGGGATAGATAAATATTTAAATGCTTAAATTTCTTCAGCTTTTTGAGAATTAGGTATGCACCCTGCAAGTCTACAGAGTAGTTCAAAATGAACATTTCTTTATGTTGCTACTTGATATTTATTCAGTATCAATTTTCTTTTTTTCTCTTGTCAACATGGTATTGTCTGCTTAGGTTTAGGTACAAAACCCCCCTGGCTAGGGTTTGGTAAACATCTGCTTTTGTCGCCACAAAAATGACTGGAAATTTCAAACTACAGGCACTGTGGCTTGTACTAACATGGCTGTCAGATACAGTTCCCATTACAGACTGCCACAGATCAGGTCCATCCAATCACATGAAGACAATATGATTAGAGTGACTATATCTGAGTAACTTATTTGGGATAAATAAGAGATAATCCTTTGATGTTTCATTATTGTCTATTAAGTACACTTGTGTTGTGCCCGGTCAGAGAGACATGCATCAGCTCGGCCCTTAGTGCTCAGCTGTAGACACAGCAGAGAGGTGACGATTGGCCCAGTGGCTTGTCTGTCTAAAGAATACCTGGCCCAATGGCCCTATGAGAGGCTACAGAGGCCCAGGAGTCCCACCCACGCATGTTGTAGACCCCCTCATCAAATCACCTTAATGATGAGCAGTCGATGATCAGAGAGAGAGAGAAACAACAACACACCAGCGCACGAAAAACAGAGTAACAAAAATGAAGAATGCAAGTAAAAAACGCAAAGGCGGTGCCGAGAAATTAAGGGAAAACAAAAGAGCGTTAACTTACCCCCAGCTATTTCATTCACAAAAAAAGGGGCCTGTGGCAATTCTGGACAGCTGTTTTTTTGTTTTTTTCTTCCTTTGTGGGCCCCTAACGGCGTCTGGGGCCCGGTGCAGCTGCACCAGTTGCACCGCCAATACTTACGCCACTGGACCAACCCACCACCTGCCTCTTAACAGAATGTACATTAAGTAACGCTAATGATTTTTCTACAAAATTAACTTAAGCAAGAATAAATGTGCTGCATTGAAAGTACAGTTTACTCTAAAAAGTTACTCAAGTACAAGTACATGTTACTTCCCACTTCTGGTCACATGTGTACATCATGCTGGCTTTTCGAGTGAAGTAATTTATGCTTCATTGTCCTTCCAAAATTAGCCAAGACTCTAAGGTATATTTAAGTCATGAGCTTCCCAACTGAGGTAACAGCTGCTCCAAGTTTAAAAGAAAACTACTGGATGGCCCTATGGGAGCACCAACATTGCCTCTGTACCATTCTGCTATTGTTTTTTGGACCATAGTGTAACCTACAATGCAAGTAACAGCCTTGGGTTCAAGAAAGGCGGACCCTGCCAGGAGTTTAAACTAGTAACGCTCACGATATGTGATCTTCTGGCTCGTTAACGTTGGATGAGGGGAGACTCTGGTGGAGATAGTTGTCGCTTTTCATGCAACCGTAGCTATCTAAAGTAGCTGATATGTCAGTGTTTCACTGACCCTTGTCTGTGTAGAGAAGATGTCTGTTCTTCATTTGCTAGCACACTGTGTTGTTCCCCTGCTGTCCAGCCAATGCGAGGTTGGCCTAAAAATGCGTTTTGTGTGCAGAATGTCATTTCTCATTATTAACCTTAATCTGTCTCCATGTTTACAGTGTGTTGAAGCCAAAAAGTACTGCTGGTATTTTGAAGGTGGATACCCCATATACTTCATGTAAGTACCACAATGTTTCACTACTACAACTTGAAACTAGTAAATTCATAAATGATGCACATGGCTGAGTTTCTTGGATTTTGGATCAAGTTGTGCTACATTTAGTGAAGTGGCCTCTTTGTAGGTTGGTATTTAAAGTAAAAAGCTAAACTCTGCATTATTAAGCGCTATATTGTAGGCAACTGGACTTGTTTCAGTCTCTTAAAAGACGTTTCACCTTTCATCCAAGAGGCTTCTTCAGTTCTAACTAACTGGACGGGAGTTATAGGCTTTGAAATTCTGTGTGGGTTTGTTCTTACAGTCATTAAAGTGAAACTCTCACCAAAATGCAGCTAAGGTTTTTTTGTGAATGTATATGAGTCAACTCCTCCTGTAAAAGCATAATTACGATGAAAGAGGCACTTTTAAGATTGAGCGTATTTTCGTTTTAGGCTCAAACTCAATTTCAATGGGAGTGCATGGGGCACTTTTACGATAGCATCAAAATCGCTATTTTTAACACTAAGAAGGCTCGACACAACATGAAACTTTGCTTGTAGTATCACCAGGATCTCTACACAGCTCAACTGAACCACATACACTCTACCCAGACGTGTCGATCCCTGAGTACACTGGGCTGCCATGACGACGGCTAGAGGAAGAAGATTCTGCTAATGTGAGCTGTTCAAAAACTTTCTTTTCAGTAAACTCTGTGTACACAAACAATGTTCTCAATGCTCGTGTTCATGTGTAGAGACCCTAGTGATACTACGAGCTAAGTTTCATGTTGTGTCGAGCCTTCTTAGTGTTTCAAAAATATTGATTTTGATGCTAGCGTAAAAGAGCCCCATGCACTCCCATTGAAATGAGTTGGAGCTGAAAACGAAAATATGCTCAATCTTAAAAGTGCCTCTTTCGTTGTAATTAGAGCTGTCCCAAACGATTATTTTTCAAACGATTAATCTAGCAATTATTTTTTCAATTAGTCGATTAATCTAACAATTAATTTAAGTTACATGGTCAAACAAAAGTAACGTAGTAACTATAACTGTTGTTGGTAACTTATATGAGGAAAAAATACCGCAGTTGTAGGCGGAGCAGCGTCTGTCCTCCCTCCCGCCTGTCCTACCGACTCTTCGTCACATTTCTGCCCGAAAAACAGCGTCTGTCAACGGCAAAAAACTTTAACTCACTCAAGTGGTTGTGTTGATATAAATCACTGTCAGCCCTCCTGACTGAGATGTCAGGGAACTTTCCCCCAGAAAACAGCCTCCGTCCCCACGAGTGACAGAGTCACGCAGCAACCTGTTTACTGCTGGCGATTATGTAATTATGTAATTTAGCGCGAAAAACGAAACTCTTTCACCTTCCAGGATGTTTAGGGGGCTGGGTTCTCAATCACTACACATTATAAACAGTCCGTGGGTTTAGATTGACAGGGGGGACACCTGGGAAACACACCGACGCCATCATCATGACGTGTACCGTCAAATGTCTTTCGGAGCCGCAGCGCCGGCTTTCTGTGTGAATTACACAGCGGTTCGTCTTTACTCCAGCGGTGCTTCGCTCTGTGTGAATGACCAACGGCGGAAAATTGACGAACCACCGCTGCGGCGTTAATGCAGCGTCTCTGTGTGAGAGGGGCTATTCTCAGCCTCCGCGGGTCTTACCACTTCCTGTTTGGGACAACGCGTCGATGCAGATTATTCATGTCGATGAATTTATGCCGTCGATTACATCGACGCGTCATCCCAGCCCTAGTTCTAATTATGCCTTTACATGAAGGTTTGACTCATATACATTCACAAAAAAAGCCTAAGTTGCATTTTGGCGAGAGTTTCACTTTAAGTACATGTGGCCTTCATGTGGGTTGCTAAGGCTAGGTGAGCCCAGGTGTTAAAGGTTTTTAAGCTGTCTTGGGGGGGGGAACTCAATACTGCATTGTAGGTGGGTGGTAAGTAATATCTCCTCTGTTCAAAGACTGTTGCTCCAGTTTGACATGATGGATTATTTTACTCTTCTTTCAAATCATCTGTCTTCTCTGGCCAAGATGTTTACATTGTTGTGCTCAAAGGAACGATTTTTCTCCTTCAGATGTAAGTGGACAGCAGAGTGGTGACCTGAGAAGTTGGGCCTCCTGTGTTGTGTCATTTGTTTATGGAAGTGTTTTCATCTCCCTAATGTACAAAACGGTGTATTCCTGGCTGCATTGAACAGCTAGTTGCCTATGATACAGCACTTAGAATTACCATGATTCAGATCCCTGAAAACCTTCATCAACATTAACTCTGCATTGAGCTGCAGAGTATACACATGTGTTCATGTGATTATATCAGTGTGGCACTTCAGATCTGCCCCTAGAGTAGTGGCACCACATTTGGTGAAATTAATATCTTTGGCATTTTTGGTGCCCCCTATGGATCAGACTTAAAAAAAAATGTTTTTAAAAAACCTATTCCCAAACAGAGACTGTAAAAGTATATTTTATTCATCTGTTCCCTATTTACTTATTTCATTTTCAACATATCTTTTCCTCCACCTGGACCCTTTCCATGATGCTTCATTTCATATGCTATTAGAGTTTTACAGAGAGGATTTGAGGCCTTATTGTGTTGATGTCTTCTGGGGAAAAAAATCAACTCTGAATAGACAAAAATTCTTCTGGTGAAAAACATTACACTTTTGTCTCTGCTGTGTAAGTATCTGACAAGCCATAATGCTGACACTTTAAAGTTTTAGCCTACTGGTAACAACATTTTCCCAGTCTCTAAATTGCATCAGGCCATCAGTGTTTCCTCACTCCTCTCACTGAATCGATAATTCATTTATTCATATTTTCCTTGATTTGAGGTCTGCAAAATCAAGTACAGTGGGATTAGCATCGTAAAAGCAGTGTTTATTCAGTTTGACACTGATTCAAAATCGGGACACTACAAGTATTTATTCGTACATAAAGGTATAAAAAATGAATAACCCACAACTGAAGTTCATCTTTCTGTGTAGGGTTAGGTAAAGTCTCTTGTTAAACCCACAAAGGACCAATGACTGAAACCATAGATAAGGCAAAGGGGCACACTTTCCAAACTAATCTATGATGATGAGTCCAATCATCAAGACACATTACAAATAAGAGTATAATAAAGAATAATGAGAGTCATCAGGTTTTCAGAATCCGAAATTCGTTTATTAGTCCCTGAACAGGGAAATTTGTGTGTCATAGCAGCCAAAGGACAGTTCAATATACCAATAAACAATAATAATATTAAATAAACAATATAATGAAAAGGTAAGAAGAAGAGGTAGAGCAGACATAGAAATAGTATTTGTATATAATATGTAAGAATATAAACAGTGTAATTATAAACAGTGTGGGCAGTGTATTGTTATTGAGTGTGAAAATTGCCCAGTTAGTGCAAACCAAAATGAGAAATGAGTACTATATATAATATAGTAGTATACAGTTTTTATTGCACAGTGCACAGTGAGGTCTACTGGGAGCAGTGCTGGTTGTAGTGTATCAAAGTAATTCAGTGATGTACATCTGTACATGCAGGAACTGCTAATAGCAATTCAGCATTTTTTTTATTGGGCTGTGAATTTAATCAGTTTGAAATGTGCTTTATAAATAAAGCCGCCTTGCCTTTTAATGGTGCCAATTTACAAAAAATGTTAACAAAGGCTGAAAATGCAGCACTTAATCTGTATCCCAAGTCGTTCTTAACTGAATCCACCATTTTACGTCATCTTTACATGCAGTGTCATCATTGGAATAGTAGTTCCAAAATATCTGCATGATTTTTCCCCACATCAAAACGGACACAGAATAATAGGCGCATCATAACCATATGCTTTTTTCATGTTGCACTAAGAATGTTTTTTTTTTTACATGACTAGGTGGTTGAATATAGAAACTATGAAGTTGGAATCAAAGTCTTGGCAGATTCAGCTGGGGGAGCACTTGGGGTCGGTTGTGAACAAGGTTAAATATATATTTGAGAATTTAAAGACTGTAAAGATAGCAGAATCTGTACAGCATGGAGCTGCACACTGTTTCTTAGGTGTTCATAAGTTAGCCCGCTCTGTGGCTGTTCAGCATGATATGGGCTGGATTCCTGGTTCAACAAGTCAAAAATGTGAAATGAAAAGATTGTTTTATTGTTTGCTTGATATGTCAACAAAAAGGGTCAATATGAAGGTTTTGCTGTTAGGTAATTTGCACAATTGTTCATGTGCTACAGAGACTAGTTTTGGGGAAGCTAAGTTACAATATATGTATAGTAATGATTTCTCTTGCAAGATTTGAAAAAAATGGCTAACTGGCATTGTGTTACAACCAAAGTTACGGACATGTATTCAAATCAGTCATTCATACGGCACTGATTCGTTTGTAACAGCAAACTTATCAATTAGCCTGTCAAGACCTTTGGTTGCACAGCTGAGAACAGGAATCCCTCCTTTGGCGTTTGAAATCAGCAGATTTAAAAATATCCAGGAGGACAAAAGGTTGTGTGAATTATGTGAATTAGGACAAGTTGAGAATGAAATTATTTTCCTATGTATTATCTTTATCATGATAAGTTAAGAATTCCTGCTTTGAATAAAATGTCAGATGATGACAGAATGCAAATGTTTAATTGTAATGCTTATGTGTGGGCTACTTTTGGTTCTAAAGATTGGAGAAGACGTCAGGTTTATTTGTTGTGCTTTCTGTAGTCTGTATGTTGCTGGACGCCTTATGGTGTCATTATGACTTCTGTTTTTTTAATAATTATTAGGGCCGGGACTTTAACGCATTAATTACTATTACTTAGTTACACAAAAATTAACGCGTTAAAAAAATTAACGCATTTTAATTGCACTAATTTTTGCACCGGGGAACGTTTCTCACTGGATGAGTTTCAGGGGTACCGATTATACTGGAGCACCAACTTACGTTCATACATAGCGTTCATGACTTCAGACAACAACAATGAACGAAGAAGCAGATGAGACCGCTTTGGTTGGCCCCGTGGATGGGAAATTTTGTTTTAAAAATTGGACGGATGGCAGCGTAGACAAGAGCACGGTTGTGTGCAAATAATGCAAGAAGGAGTTCGCGTGTCACCGCAGCATATCAAGCCTCAGATGTCACCTAAATGCTAAGCATATAGCAGCTAGCGTTAGCGCGATATTGGAAGAATAGAAGGGATGAAGGTCAATCACTGGCACTTTTTTATTTTATTTTAACTGGTACACTTTATGTTGAACTATTTATTATGTTGTTGTTGCAACTGGCACTTTATGTTGAACTGTTTATTGTTTTGGCCAAGGTTATTTACAGAGAGTTGGACTGAAATTGATTTGATTAGATCAACTGTTGGTAAAGTCTGTTATGGCCTCTGAAGATAGATGTTTTCTAATAGTCAGGGTTTCCAATGTTCTGAATGTACGTGAAGGTACTGTGTTTTACTTAAAAAACAAAGTGTTATAGTTTACAGAAGGTCTACCTACCTATAGGCTACCTGAATCTCTGAAATGTATTCCTAAATATGCTGTTGCTACACTTGATGGCAAAAATTGCACTGGTCTGTTGGTCTTGAAAAAAAAAATAAACAATGTTTTTTTGCTTAAGCTTATGTATTCAGTCATTGTTCAATGGTATACTAAAATCCATGTGAAAAAAATTGCTTCTCACTGTTCTCAGGTCAAATATTTATATGCAATTAAAATGCAATTAATTTCGATTAATTAATTACAAAGCCTCTGATTAATTTTATTAATTTTTTTAATCGAGTCCCGGCCCTAATAATTATGAATTAAATGTACCAGAGAAGATGTCAATTTTTCTTAATTATATTTCAGACTTGCAAGATCAGCATCTGAATCCACAAAATCAGAAATGTCTAAATCAGGGATGCCAGGGTGAAATTGGTCAGGGGGCCAGATTTTTTTCAAGCAAGTCCTCAGGGGGCCGAATTACACTTTCGGCCTGAAAGACCAAACACTGACTCAACACGTGGATATGCTGCTTGAAATTATTCATGAAGGCCTACACATCAAAAAGAAACTGCATTGGCACCACAATACCCTCACAACAAGGCCTACAATTACAATTACAGCATAAGTTACCCTCTAAAAACGTAACATTGTCCATTCCATGCAAGTAGCCTACATTTATAAATTAGAAATGCAACAAAATAGACTAGGTGCCAACAAAACACATTTCCTATAAATAACACAAGTGTAAACTGTAAATTACTTTGATCATATTTACTGAAGGCTTGCACATGAAAACATGCCAATGCATAATTAGGCCAATTAAAAGAAGGCCAGGCCAAGTAGGCCTAATCAAGACTAATCTGCAGAAAAAGACTCTGATAACCAAAATGTGTTTCTCAATAACAAACTCACATACCCTCCTGTCAATCTCTTGGAAGCGGCCGCTTAGAGGACCATGATAAGCTTTTCTCTTACTGTTAGCGTTTTCAGACGATCTTTTTGGACCCGCCATCTTCGGACGTTACACTCCGTAACTCCATATTTCTTGGCTGGCTGACAGTTGTTTGGCGCCTCCGCTGCATTGATCACTATTATCTTGAAATTAGCATCATAGCTCCGCCTTAGATGTCTCTTACTTGCCCCACTTGATCCACTTTGCTCTGTAAAATCACCGCATCTCTCCATTTTTCATCTCCTGTCACTTCTTCTCCGCTGTGATTGACAGATAACACCAGCCACAGTGACAGTGACGTCTCTACAATAAGCTGGCGCCCTCTGCCGTTGCAGTCGTGTAGCGACCCAGACAACTATCAGCATGTGTCAACGATTAGACCCCGATTATAAGACGACCCCACTTTTTCACAAAATGCTCTCCCATATCAACCACGGGCTGGATGTGATGTACAATCGGGCCAGGTCCGGCCCGCGGGCCTTAACCATGGCATCCCTGGTCTAAATGATTCGCCTTACCTTCTTTACAAAGAAACATGATATATGCAGACAGGCAGGTAGTATAGCAGGAATTGGCCCATGGTGTTAATATACTCCTGGTTTTCATTGGATGGAGGGGGTCTTCGGGTACAGTGGTTTCTCATCCTCAATATAGTGTTGAAATGCAAGACAGAACTGGGAGTGGAAGGTATGCACTGTCATGCTGGCTATCCACAGTCATCTATCAAGAGACGCATGCACGCAAACACACATGCACGTGTGCACAGACGTACACACACACACACACTAACCTTGTTATTACTTCGTCCGCTGTATCACTGCAGGTTTGCTGCTGCTCTCCATAGACCGATCAGTCACCTTAGGCCTCTGTTCTGATTATTTAGCTCCCAGGCTGCTGGGCCTGCCATTTGAAACCAGTCTTTTAAAAATGCTGTTTACGAAGCAGAAAATGTGATAAATGGCAACATTACAATACACCTGTGTCTGTTGCCTTGAGGCTTTTTATAGTGAAGGAAATGTCAAAGCACAATAGTGAGGCTCTGTGCCCTGCAATAAAACCATATATGAGTATTTCTATGCAACTGGAGAGAGCTATTAGGAGAGTTATTAATACAGCTTCAAAAGCTGATAATGACCAAAACAGCAAAATAAAGTATCTTAATGATAGACTAAGTTAGATGAAAGAAATACATTACATTGACATTCAATAAGGTTAACATGTATTTGTCAATTACACCCAATTTACTGGAGGCACACTGACACTCATCAACCCCATATTTTTTTTAACGTTTTTCTATATAATGATGCAGATTGCAGATCATAGAACAAAATAACATGCTTGTTTGTCTGACTGTGTAGGATTTGGACACTTAAGCGCTTCATAAAACACTGTGTTCTCATTTTATGCTATTAATCTGGCAAAGACTTAAGAGGGGCGGGAGCATGATGCAAGGGCAAAGCACCAACATGGGCTGCTCTCATCTATACACTGTGAAATGTGAATCGTTCTATATGTGAATTATTAGGGATGCTGGGTTGGTTTATGGAAAGGCAGTGGCATTGAAAAATATGCTCAGGAGATGTGATTTTATGGCTTCTCTTCTGTCTTACTCTTTTTGAAGACTTTGTTCTTATATAATGAATCATGTTTACACACTCCCTAAAGAGACACTTTATTCTATAAATGAAACAGAAGGTAGAATAATTCTGGTCCCTTCACATATTTTTTAGTGAGAAATTGTGTAGACTTGTTTTAAGATACACATTTTTATGGAAATGTGAAGTGCAAAGTAAAAACAGTGATTTGCTTTAGATTGTGTAAAATTGAGCCTGAAATCTATGCCTCATGCCATTCAATTTATAAATTATTTTTTAAATTTCTGGCGATGTTGGGAGATATGAACATGGGAACTTTGAAGCGATACTGACATTGGATATGCCAGAGCTTGATTATAGCAATGATTTTGCAAGTACTTTCATATAAATTGCAACAAAAGCACCAAAAGTTGTGTCTAAAGTTCACATTAAGTCAACAAAATATAAAGACTGTTTGGTTGAGTTGAAAACACAGATTTACAATAAGGCCTCCGCCATGTGCTCAATAGTAAGGCACTATTAAAACTAATGGTATATGTGCACATGACTTATTGTTTTCATGCTTTCCATTCATCATCTTTGTAAACAGCCATGCAATGCATTGTGGTAGTGCTGCGTTTCTAGAGATGTGGTGTCGTGTTTCTTGCTTCTGGAAATGCCAGAAAACCTATTAAAACTCACCAGTGTAAAGCTAAACTGAAGACAGATTCAACAACTGCAGGGCTTATTTCTCAGCAACAGCGTCTCCTAAAAAACATTTCACCATGGGTGGCGTTCATCCAATGAGGTGTAACCAGTAATTGGATGTGAGGTTGTTGGAAGGTGTAGCCTGTGCACAGTCATACCAGCTGTGTGAGGCTGCACCTTGTATTGTATTACAGATCTGAATACGGCAGTTGCTTCAACATTTGGCTAATGTTGGTATGAGGGGAAACTTTCCCTGAATGGCACTGGAATGTCTTGATATTGAGTTTGCTGAGACAGTAGATAGATAGATGGATAGATGGATAGATAGATAGATAGATAGATAGATAGATAGATAGATAGATAGATAGATAGATAGATAGATAGATAGATAGATAGATCCCTGAGGGGAAATTAGGTCATCATAGCAGCAGGTACATTCAGTACAAATACAATAAAAATATAAGGGCATATATGGAAACAATTACAAACAATAAAGTATTATATACAATATGCAACAAAAACAAAAGAATAGAACATTCCTAACAATAGAATGCTATATACAATACAATGCTTAGTACTTATGAAATTAAATAAAAATATTGAGGTAATTGAAATTAAGGTCTGATGGCACCAGGTTGGAATTATTTCTGTGCCGTTCCTTTAGGCAGCAGGGTTGAATGAGTCTGATGCTGAAGCTGCTCTTGAGCTTGTCCAGAGTTTTGTGGAGAGGGTGAGAGAAATGGTCCATGAAAGTACACTCAACATGTAGATGTAATGGGGCTGTAAGTCTCACTGGTGTGGGGTGAAAAATGAACCAAATCCTCCCTCTGGACAGTAATAAAATCACTGAGAAAAGAGAAAATCTAACTTATAAAGAAATAAATTCTGTCTGGATGGGTACACTCACAAATTTGCACACTTTTGTACTTTGATAATACACCTGGTTAAATAATCTGCAGTCATGCTAACGGCTCTGTTAGGGCGTGGGTCCAGAGTTTTTTTCCAAGCCAGCATTTGTTTGTGCAGCCACTCCAAGTGCTTCAAGTGGAAAATCTCTCAACTTCTCAGAAAGGTGATGATGGTGTCACAGTCTTTTTCTTTTTCCTGACCTAGGTGGTAATCACTGTATTTTTGTCTCCAATGGATTGTGTTATACACCCACATCCTCCTTGTACTAGTGTTCTGATGTCATATAAAAATCAAACCGATAGTAAACCACAAAGGGGCAGTGTTGATCATACAGCAGCAATTGTCAAGATGTTGTTGTCATAGAGACAAGGCCGGCACTTTTCTGCCTCCCCAAAAATGCTATGTGGATACGGGGCATTAGACTGTTCTTTGGCATTGCAGTACTTTGAGCTAAATGCTTACATGCTTACAGTGACAGCTGTCATTATACAAGTTGTATGGCCATGTGCATGTAATCTTGGGCTCATGACCCCTCGTGGTGTAAGCTTCTATTAACTTAATTTACATGGATAGAAAAGAATTTGATGAGCCATACCTTCCGTCAAACATTTAAACTCCAAAACTGTTGTGCTTTCTGTAAGTTCAGCCTTTTGTCACGTTATGACTACTTCACATTGGTATGATGGTTCACATGGGAATCAGATTGTGTCAATGCAGTGAATAAATACACAATTCCCGCATTTTGTCATTTTAGGGGAATTTTGTATTTTTTTGTGAGACAGATTCATGATGTATCATGGGATGATTGTCTTGAAAGTCAGTTATTGCAGAAACGATGTCTCATGATACAATCATTATCGTTAGCAACGTATTGTCAAATGTATCATATCGTATCATGAGTTACTCTGTCCTTCCCATACACATCCAAAACCTCCCGTCTTATCATTACCTAAAAACTACATTTCTAGTTTTTACTGCAGCTCTGTGACTTTTCTGTCCAAGTGGTGCGTGTAAATGTGCGTATGTATATGTATGTATATATATATATATATATATATATATATATATATATATATATATCTCTGTTGTATTTTTGCTGTTGTTGACCTGATTGCCTCACTCAGTGCCTGTTTGTTGCAGATGTCGTTCTTATGAGGACTGCTGTGGTACTCGCTGCTGTGTGAGAGCCCTGTCCATCCAGAGACTATGGTACTTCTGGTGAGTTACAGTTCAGGCTGTGTCTACTGTTATCTCTTACTCGGAGGAACACCTGTTAATTTAGCGACTGCTTCTGTCTTCTCTCTGTTTATTTGTCAGGCTCTGTGATCAGTGCTGAGGTGACAGCATGAGGGTTCCAGGGTTGGACTTTATGACATCTGATGGTTTCAGACAGAAACTTCATTATGCTTTTGAACATCATGATCATTTTTCAGAAAAGAAATACAGATTTAAGAAAGTCTCTTCTCAAGTTCCTGTTTCGCTCATAAACAGTACTTAGTTTCTCCTGTATCAGCTGTCCCTTAGCTTTACTTTTTAACTTAACAGCTCTGGCATATTCAGATTGACTGAATCCTGTAAGTGAGACTCACAATTTAAGTGTAAAGGACGGACATGGCAGTGTGAACTTGTGAACTTTTCAGGTCAATAGATGTATAAAAGTGGATTAATGTGGCTGTTGGTCAGTGCTGCTTACAACACAAAAAAACTCAAGATGCACCAAAAATGATAAACTTCAAAAGAATAAAAATCTGCTTACCGTCAGTATCTCCCCAGAGGGAACATAATACTGAACTGCATGTTTCTGTGAGTCACGGTGGTTCCTCTGTGTCTGCCTGTTGTGTTGCAGATAATATCTACAAAGCATTATCATCAGATGCTAAAACTGCCCCTGCTGTACCTGCATGGGAATGTTGATGGTGTTGGGTTAGTGAAAGATCTATGATGTCCTTTGTTTTCCTCAGGGTGCTGCTGATGATGGGCTTACTGTTCTGCTGCGGTGCTGGCTTCTTCATCCGCAGGAGGATGTATCCGTCCCCTCTGAGAGACGAGCCAGCCTTCAATGTCTCCTTCACCAGGCACCCTGTCACCACACCAGGTACAGTAGGATTCAGACAAATACACAAAAGACAGATGGCAAACACACTGACCCTGTTTTTTGCCATTTAGGCAAATATTAAGAATGGAAATGAAAGAAAAACATGAATTTTACAGGTTTAACTGTGTGAGACTTCACATCCGCAGAGCATAGATGTTAAGTGAAGAGAGGCAGTCTTTCTTTAGCCTTTATAGTAGAAAGCCAACACACAAACACAACTGTAGCAGTCACAAGGTTACATCTGTACTCAATTGAAATAACATTCCTACTATCTCCACATCCAAATTAGCATTAACATACACATACATCCGGGGCTGGACTGGGACAAAAAATCGGCCCTGGCATTTTTGGCTTTGACCGGCCCCTCATAAGTAGCGGAGCACAACCGACTAGTAATTGATGTATGTGTTCCCCGAAGGAATGTATTTTACCATTATCCCAAACCCAACTCTAATTATTGTGGTGAGGTCTACATACATTTACTCACTTGACTGGAAAACACGCTCACAAATCCTATGAACAACTATGTTACACCCCTGCTGACTTTAGAAGTCTGTCAAATAATCATTGTGGAGAGCAAATAAGTAAATTTACAAAACGCATAGCTCTACCTCCTTAAGTATTCTATTTCAAGAATAATGCATCATCAACATCCTACATATCAGAAGTTTAGCGTCTATTGTTAACTCCACCACTTTTGTCTACTCTGTGTAGTTCAATTGATTCTTTTATCCTTTTTATTGAAATCATCTCCAATATGTATTTTCTGAATTTCCCTGATATAGCAGCTCAATTCTAATTCTTCAGGTTAAAAGGTGCTCCTAAAAAGCTATAACATTGTTTTGGCAAGCTAAAAACAGCTGCTTTATGAACTTATGCAAAGCAACTTGTCTCAAAAGCATTTGACACTAGGCTACTCTTATTCAATGTGGGCAACCTTTTTATACTTTTTTTTTTTACACTTTCTTTAGTACTTAAATGCTTAAATTGCGAAGCTTTTACTTCTCATTTAGCAGTTTTAAAATCAGTTTTTTAAAACATGTTTAACCACAGCATAGAGGGTTGCTACACATTCAAACTACTATGCAGCCTTTCAACACACCTTTAACCTAAATATCTAAAATGCCATGATGGAGCCTAGAATGGACACTTGCTGTTCATCCAACACTACGCAGCCTTGACCGTTTGCTGTTTTATCAGAATAAGGTGCAACACCAATTAATGTCAATACTAATCAATCGCCATTGCTCATCATTCTCATGTAATTAGAGTTCTTAGCGAGCCTGAAATTTAAAAGCCGACCGGCCCGCGGGTTTTTTAAGCCTGTAACCGACACAGCCCGACACACCGACATGAATTGTCTTCCGCCCCTCCACCCCCAAGTTAACCCGGCCCGAAACCGCGGTCCGGTCGGGTTTGTCCCTCACAGTCCCTGTATTAACGTTACTACCTGCTTACCGGTTGTACTACACTGTCCCTGTCAGTCAGCTGCATCTCTGGCTGCTCCTCTCCTGCCCGCTGCTGCTGTCTTCACCTTCAACCTGCTGTTGC
>CAEMYA010000021.1:3107775-3120493 GCA_903131615.1 Diplodus sargus
TTGAAACTAGCAGAAGTTACAGGAGACAGCGCAGAGAAGGTGGGGCCGCTGTCGTACTATATCCTGATTGCTTCAGTCCGCTGTCTATATTGAAGATGGACCAATGGGCCGCCCCCTCTAAATTGTTGGCCGGTCTCTTGGAAAAAAAAGAAAAAAAATCCAACAACATCGGCCCCTGAGGACTGTCGGCCCACCGGGAAAATGCCCGGTATGCCAGATTACCAGTCCAGCCCTGCATACATCCCATAGTTTATGTAACTAGGGATGGGAACTGATAAGAATTTAACGATTCCGATTCCATTATCGATATTGCTTATCGATCCGATTCCTTATTGATTCTCTTATCGATTCTCATCGGGTGAGGGAATAAGTACGAATTTGTTTGTTTGTATTAACTTCCTTTAATATCTGATCAGAAGACGCAGCACAGAGTATACACATATTATGTGTAGCAACCTCAGAACAAACCTAAAAGTAGGTGAGCTACTTCTCAAAGTAAAGTACAGGGACCCATAGCCTAGGGCAGTGTTTCTCAACCAGTATGCCATGGCATGCTAGTGTAGAGCTTAGATCGGCCAAAAAAAAATCAAGCCCGACCCGAGGGTTAGGGTTAGGGTTGAGTCCGAGCCCGGCCGGCCCGACACATTACTGTAATTATGAGTTGTTGTCACTGCCCACGACTTGTTTAAAATGGTTCCATACCTCCGACTTTCCTCCAAACTTGCTTAAAGTTAATTCTCCTATTTTTATTTTTTTCTTTACATCTTCAAGCTCCATGTTGCACTAAAGCTACGCAATCAGTGATGCATTACTCTAATCTGACCACTTTTTTCAGTAACGAGTAATCTCGTGTCAGTATTTCCAAAACAGTGATCAGGTTGAAGTTACTTATTCAAGTCACTGTGCGTTACTATTATTTTTGTCATTTTCCGTAGTAAAAATATATACATTCGCTTTCTTCTTGAGTCTCGGGGAATGATGTTCGATATGCCACAAGTAACGTTTTCAGCAGGAGGACAACTCACGCGTGTAATATAACCAAACTTGAGAGCGCTTCTGCCTCAACGCCATGTTTGCTGCGCTCTGAACCAAAACATCAGGACGTATTTGCAACGAGCGGGACAGATAAGCGGAATCGTTAAGCAGGCATGCTAACGATTTCAAGGAATTGACTCACTGGGCACCAGTTCTGAAGAAGAACTGGCTCTCAGTTCCCATCCCTACTCTTAACACATCTTCTATACTCGTTAAGTTTCGTTTGCAATCTCAATGGGTCTTTTTTTCCTGGTTAAATAAAGGTTAAATAAATAAAATAAAAAATCTTTTCCACTGTCACGTGACTTTTGGCACTGCTTTTCCGCCTTGCTGATCCACAAACATATGCCTTCAGATCCACACACAAATGTCTTCAGATCCACACACAAATGCCAGTAAACTTTCCAACAAATGTCCTGTAATTCGCACTCCACAACAACAGGTGGCGCTGTTGAGTCAATTTAAGGCTATTTTATTCAAGGCCGCAACAGGATTTACCATATACACAAATACATAGACGCCTCATTGAGCGCTGGACCATACGTCGACGTCACCATCATATTGGAGAAGGCAGCTCCACCCCGTGAACTGTCATGTATCATCACAGTAACAGCGTTACATACATTGGCAGCTGTAAACATTCGTAAAAACAATGTAATAATCCATCCTGTGGTTTGGTGCCACCTGTATACTGAACATATAAGGAGACGTTACGTGGCTAGCTTGATGGGGAAAAGTCTCATGAGACAGATTTTTAACTTCAACATGTATCCTGTACCATTTACACGGCAACGATTCCGGGCCACAGGTTCATTTCCATCTGGCTAACACTAACCTATGATGAACGTAACCACCCACCCTATCATCCTCGGCCATGGTGGCACACTGCAAAATCTATGTCTATGTCAATTTAATATCAAACATCCTCAGGACACAACAGGACACAACAACAACACCCAGAAGATGTACAGAAAGCAACCAAACGAAACATATTCGAACAACAACAGTCTCATGAGCACTTGAGAATTCACTCCCACGAGTCTTTGCACCATCAGCGCTCACCGTCCGCAATCGGTACCCCTCCAGTCACTACATTTATAATCATCAGAGAACGTCACAGACGTTGTTTTTGGTACCTATCTGTTTCCTGAATATATCCGTACATCTGTGAATGTGTAAATGCGAGGCATTGACTTAAAGCACTTTGTAGAACGAGCTTTTTTAAAGTTCACTCCATTGACTTGTATTAGTTCACGGGGCGGAGCTGCCACATCCAATATGATGGTGCCATCAACGTATGGCTAATGGTAAATCCTGCTGCGGTCTTGAAAAAAATAGAACATTAAAAAATAAAGATTTAGGGGGGAAAAAATCATCCTGCTGGCCTTAAAATGACTCAACAGCTCAACAGTTGTTGTGGAGTGCAAATTACAGAAAATTTGTTGGAAAGTTTACTGGCATTTACTGGCAGAATTGTGTGGATCTGAAGACATTTGTTTGTGGATCAGCAAGGCGGAAAAGTAGTGCCAAAAGTCACGTGACAGTTTTTTTTTCATACCTGTAGAATTGTTTTTTGTACTTGAAGAAATATGTTTCTTTGTATGTGTAAAACATGCTGTATTTGTTTCTGAAGCATGATGTATTTGTTTGATTGGTACATTTCTTATTTGCAAAACAAAATGCATTAGTTTGTGAATGATGTTTTGCATTTGCAGACCACACTGAGTTTGTTTGTAAATCGTTGGGCGTGAGTAAAACACATTTTGTGTGTGTGTGAGCTTTTGGCATGATTCTAACTCCACACAGTTTGAGTTAACGCAGCTGTCAAAGCCAGTGATGTAACACCTTACTTTTAAATTGTACATTAAAAAAAGCATGTGTGGAGGGTTGAGCTTCCAGGTTGAGAATAGTGCCATAGAGTGGAATGGATAATAGGCAGGAGTGTGATTATATGATTAGGCTGATACAGAGTAAGCCACGCGGAGTAAGTGTGTTTTCAGGCGAGATTTAAAAGTGGAGACAGTGTCAGAAGTGCGAATGTCTGGTGGGAGAGAGTTCCAGAGGCTGGGGGCAGATCGGCTAAAAGCTCTTGACCCCATGGTGATCAGGTTGGCAGATGGGGTAAAGAGCTGGATGGTCGAAGAGGATCGGAGGGTGCGGGAGCGATTGTGGATATGGATCAGTTCAGCGAGATATGATGGTGCCAGGTTATTAAGGATCTTGAAAGTGAGGAGTAGAATCTTGAAATCGATACGGGATTTGATAGGGAGCATATGGAGTTGCTGCAGGGCTGGGGTGATGTGTTCAGCAAAGGGAGTTCTGGTCATGATATGCGCAGCTGCGTTCTGGACCAGTTGGAGTTTATGGAGTGATTTCCGAGGAAGATCATGGAGGAGAGAATTGCAGTAGTCCAGACGAGATGTAACCAGGGTGTTTACAAGGATAGCAGTGCAGGCTGGTGTGAGTGAGGGATGGAGGCGGTTGATTTTGCGTAGATGGAAGTATGAAGACCGGGTAACATTATTGATGTGGGCTTCAAAGGTTAAGGTGCCGTCCAGGATGACACCCAGGCTCCTTACCTAGGGTGATGGTGAGACAATGGAATTGTCGATGGACATGGAGAAGGGGTTGTGCTTTGCCAGGGTGGATCTGGTGCCAACGAGGAGGACCTCGGTTTTGTCACTGTTCAGTTTAAGGAAGTTGAGGGAGAACCATGATTTAATCTCCAGTAGGCAGTTGGATAGAGCTGTTGGTGGTAGAGAGGAAGTAGGCTTGGTGGAGATATAAAGCTGTGTATCGTCAGCATAGCAGTGGAATTGAAAATGTTACATTCCTGAGAATGTGTCCAAGGGGCAGAAGGTGAATAGTGAACAGGGGGGGCCAAGGACAGAGCCCTTGGGAACACCGCTGGATACTGATGAGGAGGAAGACCTTAGGTTCTTGAGTTGGACAAATTGTGTGTGACCAGTGAGATAGGATTTCAGCCAAGCCAGAGGGATATCAGTGATTCCAATGAAGGCCAGTCTGCCCAGGAGGATGTCATGTTAGACAGTGTCGAAGGCTGCGCTGAGGTCAAGGAGAACCAGGATGGAGAGTAAGCCAGAGTCAGATGCCATCAAAAGGTCATTTGTGATTTTCACAAGGGCTGTCTCAGTACTATGATGGGCACGAAAGCAAGACTGAAATTGTTCAAAGACGTTGTAGTGAGACAGATGGTTGTTTAGTTGAGCTGCAACAGTTTTTTTGAGTATTTTTGAGATAAATGGTAAGTTTGAGATGGGACGGAAGTTGTTCAAATCATTTGGGTCTGCACCAGGATTCTTGATAGTTGGAATAATTGCAGCAGTCTTTAGTGATGATGGAACAACACCAGAAGTCAATGAGGAGTGAATGATATCAGTTATGAGAGAGGACAAGGCTGGCATGCAGCTTTTTACCAGGTAGGTGGGCATGGGGTCTAACTGGCAGGTAGATGATTTGGATTTGAAGATGAGTCTGGTTATTTCGGAGCCAGTGGGCAGTTTGAAACTGGCAAGTGGAGAGCTGATGGAGAAAGTGGGCAGAGAGTGCAGAGAGGGTGTAGGGTTATTTGAAGCAGTTAGTGTCTGGTGGATGTTTTCAATTTTGGCATTGAAGAAGGTCATGAAGTTGTCACACTGTGCAGCTGTGAGTAGGTGAGGAGGTAGAGCATCAGGTGGTTTCAGGATATTGTTGATGGTTGAGAATAGGGCTCTCGTGTTCGCATCCGCTGTCCTGATTAAGGTTGAGTAGTGTGTGGTTTTGGCTAGAGAAATAGCATCCTTGTATTGGAGTATGTGATTATGATACATTTCTTTGTGCACTGCTAGACCGGTTTTGCCACATAGGCGTTCCAGGCGACAGCCTTTGGTTTTGAGCTAGCGTAGCGCTGGTGTAAACCAAGGAGCAGAGTGGGCAAAGGAAACAGACCTTGTTTTCAGAGGCGCAAGAGTATTTAGCAGACGCTGAAGTCCGAGATTGTAGTGGGATACCAGTTCATCTGTGGTAGATAAATTGTCTCTGCTGGGAAAATCATCAATTCCATTAGAGAGGGCTGACAAGTCAATATCTTTGATGTTTCGAAAAGTGATAGAGTGAGGCGTGTTTGTCCTGGATAATCTTAGCATGACATCAAAGGATATTAGCTTGTGGTCTGAGATGGGCAAATCTGCGGCACAACAGTTTAGGGGGGTTACACCAGAGCAGCAGATTAGGTCATGAATGTGTCCTTTGGAGTGTGTTGGAAAGTCAATATGTTGCTGTTGTCCAAAGCTGTCAAGGCATGAGGTAAAGTCCTTTGTAAAAACATTGTTGATACTATCCAAGTGGATATTAAAATCACCTAGCAATGTTAAGTTTGGGGACACTGAGCATAGGGTTGCTAGGAAGGCTGAGAAGTCCTGTAGGAAGGCCTTATTCGGCTTGGGTGGTCGATAGATAGTGGCTAGAATAGTGGGAGTTGGGCCCTTGATTTGTAGAGCAATGGACTCAAATGAGGGATAGACAGGCACTGTGATGGAGGACACTTTCCATATTTGATAGTATAGTATCGCCAGGCCACCCCCTCTGCCAGAGGTACGAGGTTGTGATGAGTAGACAAATCCACGAAGAATAGTCTGATTAAGGTGTGACAAATCATTAGGCTGCTGCCATGTCTCAGTCAGGCAAAAGAAATCAAACTTACGGTCATTCAGTAGATCAAAGAGCAGAGGTCCCTTGTTGGTCAGTGAGCGGATGTTAAATAACCCAAAGGTTAGATTGTTGGTGTGAGGTTTAGTGTTAGCTAATCTGGCTGGAATAGCAAGCACACTGTGATCAACAGTTCGACTACAATATTGGCAGGTGTATTGATTTGCGATGTGAAATAACAACTGGAATTGGAATCGAGTTAATCACAGCAGTGGAAGTACCTTTATGGCAGCCAGTAGGAGACAGTGGGCTATGGTAGGGACATTGAGCCATGGAGAGTGTCAGTACCTGGGTTTGCTCCCAAGAGGAGCTGATGAGAGACACACTGCTGTGTGCTGCAAGAGTAGGTCGAGGAGAAGAAGAAGAAGGCGGCTCCAGGTGAGGGGCGGGGCAGGTTAGCTGTCAATCACGAATACCTTACTGTACATTAGCCGCAAGTCCGTGGTGTAAATATCGGCGGTGCAACCGGTGCAGCTGCACCAGGGCCCAGACGCCGTCAGGGGCCCATGGAGGAAGAGAAAAAAAAGGCTCAGGACTCCGTGGCCTCTGTAGCCTCTCATAGGGCCATTGGGCCAGGTATTCTTTAGACAGACAAGCCACTGGGCCAATCGTCACCTCTCTGCTGTGTCTGCAGCTGAGCACTGTGGACCGAGCCGATGCATGTCTCTCTGACCGGGCCGGGAGAGTTATCATAGTTACCAAGGCAAGGCGCAGCAGAAAAGTAAATAAATAAATAAAAATGGCCAGTCCACCCCTGCAATAGCAGTTCTCTCGAGTGGCTGTGCGTGTGCGTCCAAGCGTGTGTGCGTGCCTGCAGTGCGCACGAGCGTGCGCTTGTGTTTAGGGCAGGGGTGGGGGGCACAAAAAATATTTGCACCGGGGCCTATCACCATGATGTTACGCTACTGCTGCAAGTTAACAATCAACAACAAACAACTCAATCACAAAAGTTTAAAACAAACTTTGCTCTCCTTGGCTCAGCCCACTGCTGTCTCCACCAGAGCTTACCAGATTCAGCAGCTGTCCGCCTGTTAATGCTAACAGGGTCACTGTGAGCCGTTCTGGTCTCAACCACACAGCAAGCCATAATATTTGTCCAATATTTGTTTTAAAATTTAGAGCACCACGAATGGCTTTTTGAGGAACTCGAGTTTTTGGTACTCCAGTGTTGGCTTCCCTTTTTAGCCCTGGGTGTTGCTGCTTGGAGCAGACTCAGACTCAAGGTGGGCGGCCATCTGCCTTGACTTGTTGGGTTGACAGAAAGAGAGACATATAGTTGCAGTGGGCATCAAGCAGGACCACAGCAGTAGGCACAGCCATGATCCACCATCAGGTTGCAGGCAGGTTCACCGTGAGATGAAAAAGCACAGTGACGCCGCGGAAGAAGACAAGTTAGTGGCAAGCATTAATGGGACATGAATGTGTAAAAGATAACGGGGAGAGAGGAGCTCAGTGCATCAAGGGAGGTCCCCCAGAAGTGTAAGCCTACGGTAGCATAGATACGGGAGATCAATTAAATTCTGGATTTTACAGGAGAATCTTGTCTTGTTGGGGCAGCCAAATAATAAGCAAATAATGAATGAAATGTCACCTGATAACTGCAGTACAAGCACATGCATGGACTTCACACTGGAGGTGAGAATAATGGAATCCAGAATGAGTCAAGACAAGTTATTTAGAGACAAGTTATCTGGATAATCAATAGGAAGCCTAACCTAAGAAACTTACAAAAATGTGCTGAGAGTCTTTCTGGTCCTGGGCTAATTTACGCTGTTCATTACCATCAACACTGTGGCCCTAAAGGATTCTTCATTTAAAACGTAATGTTAGGGAAAGTAGGGAAGCTGATATAACTCGCTCAGTCTTGAATTAATGGATTTTTACTATGTGTCAGTCAGCCAAGCAGAAAATTGAATGGAACGCTCCGATAATAACCACCTTGTAAATCTCAATTCTAGGTGACTCACCAGAGGAAGGCATAAATATGTGAGCACCAAAATAAGTGTCACGTGCTACCTCCTGTAGTCATTTCTGACATCGTGCTGTGAGAATATGACATAATTTCGTAAGAGTTAAGGTTTTTGGATGGTAGCCAAACATTTTACGCCAGAAGAGATAAACCAGCAATCTTAGTGATGTAACTGTGGTGGCTTAGACACAGAGAGAATAGTCGGATGGAATTGATGAATGGTTTTGGTTTGCAGTTAGCAGTCATTTTGGACTTGTGTGCTACAGAGCACTTATTGATAGTGTTACCAAAGAATTTAGGAACAACAATGAGAGTTAAAGAAGGAATCCGTTTTCATCACATCAAACATTACATTAGTTTCATTTTATTTATGGTGTCATTTATAATTTATCTCATTATCATTGAAATTAGAAATACACATACGGAAAATGATGTAGTCAACAAAAAAACAATGTGATCAGCTTTTCACATTTCATATAATGCAAAGGTCTGTTGGAGGATGTTGTCTTCCCTGAAAACAAGGTTTTTTTATTTATGAAAGTTTGGACAACAGTGCCTGCTAAACGCTCTCAAATGTAACTGTAAATATTAGTTAAGGCTGCTGTTCATCATCAGCACAAAATTGTATTTAAAAAAAAAGACACTAAAAAAGACAAGTGCTCAACGCCTACGCTCGTGCTTATTTATGGCATTTGAAAATTGCAGTACGTTTTCTAAAGATAACCCAAAGGCCAAAGCAATTACCAGCAAAATCACAGAATTTATTGTACTTGACAACCAGCCCATTCCTTTCGTTGGAAAACCGAGGATTCCGCCAACTAACGGCACATTTGGACTCCAGGTTTTTTCCCCTTAGCTGCTGCTACTTTGCACTTATGGTTAGAGCTTTGGAATATAAAAACATTCATCTTTACTCACTACATCTTAGCCTTTTTCTACCCTCAGGTACACTGAGCCTTTTGAAATACAAAAATAATAACGTTTTTTTTCCCGGTTATTGGTTGTCAGTGTCAGTTGAAAAAAAAAAAAAATCCATATTGTGCATCCCAAATGCAGATGTTTTCAAATCAGCCATGACTAAAATGTTTGGATCATAACTTCAACTAACCAGGCAGCAGTGTTGGCCTCCTTGGAAAACTTACTAGATCAGGTGTCTTTATGTCTCAGTGCCGGCAGCAGCTGTGGTCAGAGGTATGATGTTTTTATGTGGTCTGTCCATCCATCCACACCATTCTCATGAAGGCAATTTCTCAGGAGCATCTTAAGGATATTTTTTTTTACTTGGCACAAATGTCCAGTCAGACTTAATTGATTAGATGCTGGTGGTCAAAGGTCAACAGTCACTGGGAATTCACTAACATCATTTAATTACATCTGGCACAAATATCCATTTGGACTTGAGGACTCGACACTTCTTAAGACGTAAAAAAAATGCTGTAGGGTAGATTATTAATATCAAAGGTCAGCGCCACAGCAACACCTTTCTGGTCATTATTCAGCACCATAACTCAGGACCAGGAGCAGGTTGTGACCATATTTCACATCAGATCCTGAATTGGTGAAACAAGTCTTGGTGACCACCTTGAAACTGTGCTGTTTGTAGAGCTCTTCTGTGCTGCTGGGTTCAACGTGTGTGAAGCGTTCCTGTTTTCCAATTTGTAGCTTCTTTGCAGCAACATCCATATTTGAAGCATTGTCTCCTGTTATGGCTAAAATGTTGTGTTATTGTATTTTAAATGATAACTGTCTCTTCATCTTTCCAGTTTCCCAGCAGCCAGGAAGTATGCAGGGCTTTGGGGCCAACGGGATGACAGGTGGCGACCCAGGCGTTGCCATGACACATATGATGATGAGCTCCTATCCTCCTCCCCCTTCGTACTGCAACCATCCACCTCCACCCTATGAACAAGTATTTCAGAACAGCGACAAGAAGTAACATCCGCAAAGAGCTAAAGAGATGGAACTTGACAAGGAAAAAGGGAAAGGAGGCAGCACGAGGCTGAAGTATAGGAAAGTTCAGAAGATGAGGAAGAGGAGAGCCTGCCAATTGTTTTCAACTGAACTGTTGTGTAAGACTTTGAAACCACACAATCTGTTGTACTGTGGAAAAGACATAATAAGCAGTATCTAGTGCACAGACACACATTCATTCACTGACACACACTGCCTCTTCTGCAGTGCTTCATTAATTCTTGATTTATGTGGATCCATGTGTACAGTGACTGCGCCACCAGCCTGGCTGAGCTGAAAACAAGGGAGGATGGACACTTGAGATTTTTGATTCACCTGCTGTCAGCTGTCTACTCCACCCCTCCAATGCAGCTACAGCTATAACTGTGCACAGTAGAACAGTTCAGCAAACTCATCATGTATTAAAATGCTGGATACAGTTAGTCTTAATAGACAGTGTTAAAACAATTAAAAAATATTTTCATTGTACAGTTTGATGAAGAAGACTGAAAGTCTGAAAAGGACTATCTACGTCAAATGATTGTTAAAAGGAAATTTCAAGGAAGACACTGACTTATTTTCTATCCAGCATTTTACTGCAAGATGGGCTCTTTAATAAATGATGACCTCTTGATACATTTTTTATTGAAGTATGTGTAGTCCAGTTATGTAAAGACATAATGAGCCACTCCAGCAGTCTCTGGCTCGTTCTCCTGTCAGCAGCACTGAAGGCTTTAGTTCACCATGAGAAGAGTCAGACATGGACAGAGTGATGCTGGTAAAGTGGCTCATTTCTTACTCTAGTTCTAGTGTCATCTGCTGAGTCCAACACATTCTCAAACCTAACCGACTGAATAGGTCGACGGCCAGTGATTTTTGAAAACATAGTTTATGTTACGGTTCCCAAAACTACATGACTATTGCAGCGTAATGGCGACAGGTTTAATGGACCTCTGTTGCATCCTCACAGTTTGGTCAGGTGACGGAAAGAGTTGTGGTTTGGGTTCAAGTCACTACGTTACTTTTGTAACATCAGTTACAAACGTTCTTACGTCATGTATCTAACTTTTGTATGTGACCTAACTAAATCTAATTAGTAAGTTAAAAGAACTCATTCTGGACTTCTGGTTTCACTCTGGACACTAATAGCGGCCTATTGATTGGCTGCCCTGTGCTTGTTTGACCCAACCGTCCATCCCCGATTTTCTCCCTATGCAAACTTTGTCAGACTTTGTAGCTCTTTATCCTCCTTTGACCACCAGGTAACAGGATATGTAAATCTAGGTCGTAATAAACTGCTTTCAAAGTCGACCTGTATGTTCCTTTTTCTGATGTGGACGGGCTGGCTAAGTCTTAGTGAGCGGTCACTTTGATGATTGTTATGTTGCTGATGGGATTAAGATTGCATGCCATCTGTTTTACACCACGACCCGCTGACATATACAGCTTTTGCCAAGTGCCACTCTTGGTGGCATTTGGTGAAGAAATGAAGAAATCAGTCATTAGCTTGATACTGACTGCTTCTGTTTGCTCATTCACATGACATGGTTTAATTTCACCTTATTGTCCTTTAGATTCAAAGAAACTTATACATTTTTCTTTCAAGTTGCTGCAACAAACATCTCAAGTGCATTAAAGGTAAACTACCAAGTTATTTCTCACGACGCATAAGGAAAAGAGTACGGTAAAGTTGTCATGGAAACACAGTTTCTGCTAAGGGGAAACAAACAGTCAAACCTTTATTGCAATTCAAAAATGTCTTTCTATTCAGTTATTAAAAATATATGTGGAACCAAACTGGAATGAGGATGAGAAACTTGTTTTATTAACACATCTGCTAGAAAGAAAAAGATTGTCCAGTTGGTTGCTGTGAATGTGGTAAAAAAATGCAAGTATATAGTTTACCTGCCTCCAAACTTTCTTCCACCTTTTTCTTTGCAAATTCTAAGGTGTGTAAGAAAGTGCTCCAAATCTAAAATGGAACAGAAATAGTTTGACATTGCGGGAAATATGTGTGTTTGCATCCCTGGGAGGCAATTAGCTTATGTTAGCTTAATTATCTTTGATAGAAAAAAGGGTTTACAAATATGTGCACCAACACATAAGGCTTGCTTATTCACCAGTGGTTTTATCTATTTACAAACAGAAATGTAAAGAGGACAATTTGTAGTTAGAGAGGGAGTTCTCTGCTGGAAACTGTTCTCTGAAACAGGACCAGCACAAAACTCCAGCTAACACCACAGATTGTTAATGTTTCTGATTATGTTTTGATAAAACAAGCAAGATATGACATGTTAATTGTGAACATTTTAAACTTTGGACAGAGACAGGGCCTCCTTTTCTCTGCTTTATACTAAGGTATGCTATCCATGATCTGACTTCATCTCTTCATCAAGTGTATGCTATATTTTGAACACTTTGGGGGCTTTACATTGCTGCTGAAAGACCAACCCAAACAGCTGATCTGTGGCCTAATACAGTGCGCGGCAGGCATATGGACACTGTATTGTTGAGGGAATGTAGTGCCAAAGGAAAGGACTGTCTGGCAGCAATGTAAAGCACCATAAATGTTCCATACATACACCTTCTTTAAGGTGGCTAAAATACATCTTGCTGCCAGTGCTGTTTAGCAGTACAATGCTCTACACAGTGGGAGAGCTGACAGTCATCTACTGCAGGTAATACACCGACTATGGATAAGTACCTCATACAACCCCATATCAAAAGAGAACAACTATCAGTTTAAGGGCACTGCTGGGTATATTTTTAAGGATAAACATGGTGTATTTATGGATAAGAACGTGACTTAATCAGGGATCTTGTCAGGTATATAGAAATAACATAACATTTAATTTAATTGTTTTAAGTAATTTTTCTGGTGATGTACAATATCAAGCCCTCATCCAGAACCTACACCTACACATGGTACAACTGTCTGCCAGATCCTGAACAATTATGTCACAGATCTGCTTGTAAAATTTTATTTGGAAAGAATGTATATAGTGGGAAGTCTAAGTGATATTAAAGCTGCAGAGACCAATGAACATTATTCATGTA
>CAEMYA010000021.1:3134061-3158097 GCA_903131615.1 Diplodus sargus
TGCTGAATCAGGGCTCCAGAGTGCGACCATTTTGGTCGCATATGCGACCAAAAATTTTAAGAGTGCACCTAAGGATTTTTCTAGGTCGCACCGGTGCATCTAAAATATATAAATGTACTTTGCAAGCACATCATCTCTCTGTGTTCTCCTGTGACTAAACTGACAATCATGGTAGATCATTATCTTGGTCTAAACCAATAAGAGACAGAGTTTGGGCGGAACTTTGCCTCAGATTGGCTGTGGTCACTGCGGTCCGTTGGGAACATAAAAGAAACAAAACGAGGCAAAATGAAGAGGGGCAGAAGTATTGAAAGTTTTTTCACTAAACAATCTAAGCCGACAACCACCCCTGCTGCCATTCCCTCGGTTCCTGCTGAGATGCCAAGCCCCGGTCCTTCGGTGGCATCAGACTCGGAACCGGAGGAGAGAACCGAGTAAGCCCTTTTTAGAAAAGGCGGCACATTTGCTCCAAGGTAAGGGAGGCAATTTGCCGGCCCGTCTTTCTAAAACCGAGGCGTAATATTCCTCCTCCTCCAAAAGCCGCCTCTGAGGTCGGCGTAAACATGTGACGTGACGTGACGTGAAGCTGGAAGTTGGGCTGTGAACGGTGACATAGAATTTGTCTTCAAAATAAGAGCTCTACATTGTACCCCACTGGAGTTTAGAACTGGGTTCTTAGCGGGGGGCTTTTAATTTGAAAGTAGCTACCATCCTTAGCTTTCCGACATAACATCAAGCTACAGAGAGAGCTACAACAGCTACAGAGACCCGAGGCTCCTGGATCTCAGCGGCTGTTCAGTTGTTCATCTTAATGTCTGTGGATGAAGTAATGGACTGACTGCTGTGATCAGCTGTTTTTTGGTTTTAAAACTCCTCGGTTGTGAGTCGCACAACAGTACAGGTCGTTGACACCTCCTCCCATCTCACCCACGGGCCGGCACATTTCCGCCTCGGTTTTAGAGGCAGGACTGGTTGAAACAGTTTCCCTGGTTACAGTACGATAAAGGACGTAATATAATGCACTGTGTATACTGTCATGAGTGCGGTCAGAGTATGGCCGGCCGGTAATAGTGCATTTGTAAGCGGGTCAACAACGTTTCGTATCGAAACTTTAAAAAAACACAGCATGTCAAAAAAACACACTACATGCCGGGACCCATGTGTGGAGAAAGTGGCCCCTTTCCCAGCTGCATTTCAGCGGCAGGCAGCAGCCTGTCAATCAGGTCCTCTGAGGAGTCAGAAATGATTATCAAATGTAATGTTGCATACAACATTGCCAAAGAGGAGCTGCCTAATAGTGAAACACCTTATTTATCTTATGTCAATGTCCTTCAAATAAAGACAAGGATTTCTCAATATCTTATTCTTGTTTGATAATCATTCACGTTATATTAAAGTTGTGGAGCCAGAAAGGTCTCCTTATGGCGTTAAAATTCGAGTGCACCTAAATTTTGTGCCAGTGCACCTAAAAAAAAAAGTTAGGCGCACCAGTGCAACCAATGCAAAAAGTAAGTTTGGAGCCCTGTGAATGATCATCAGTGTTGATTATTTATAAGCCCAGCGGACTGAGACACTCAGTTTTTTTTTCTTTTCCACTAGCACTCGAGCGCGACGTCCGACACGAGAATCAAACCCGCTAATTTTAAAAACACACCGGCAACAGCGACCACTGATCTGTAGCTTACAGAGACTGTTGTTATTCTGTCACCTGATCTAAAACACGCTGTGGTCCGTCATCGAGGTGCAGACGAGGTGCAAAGAGTAGATACTGAGCAAGATAGTTATCTGTAGTTTACCTTACTCGAGAGTATCCGACCCAGTGCAGGACTCTGCTGTGAAGGTGGAGACATGCGGCGGCGGTGTATTTGCGACAATTAAAAAAATAAATAAAAAAAAATAAAAAAAGAGAAATTTGAAGGAGCGGCGGCTAGGATTTAGGAATGGTGGGCCGCCACTCCTAAATGAATGTAGAGGAAACACTGAGCTGGAAAACACTCTCCCAGAGACTTAATCCAAAAAAATATGCACAATAGCTGTAGTATCATAATAGTTTATACTCTCTAGTATGCTAAAAATAAGAGAAAAAAGTCAGAAAGAGAAACTTACTTTGATCCACTATTTGTCAAATGGAGAACTGAAACTACACACCTATGACTAGAGGAAGAGGAAAGCACTAAACTGACGGGATATGAGGCACCAAGAGCCAATAACAGTGAGCATGCAGAGGCATAGAAATACCAAAACAGCTTTAATTTAGCGCATGCACACGCACACACACAAAATGCTTCCGGCACAAGATAAAATAAGCCCCACAGAATGTGTCCATCTTCAGGAAGTGAAATATTCATCTACATCGTCCTCTTCAGTTCACCTTGTCCCTTTTTTTCACTGGATCAACATTCAACCATTTGGTAACATACTTTTTCCCTTTAAATTGTTGTTTTCTTTATTTCATAAGCCAAACCCTATGTTTACTCCAACAAGCAATCAATTGCACTCTCTCTGCATAATTCCAGCCTGATCTTCATTTTCAGTTTCATTTTGTCCCTACTTTCTCATGACCAAAGTTACAGCTTATAGATCCTTGTCCAGTGCTCAAGCACAGGCTCAGTTTAATTCCAAAAGTTTTGTCCCCGTCCATCCTCATCATCCTCAGTCCCATCAATTGGCAGGTCAAAGTTCAAAGGCAGGGAAACAGGACGCTTCAGGGTTTGCAATCTCCGATAGGTAGTAGATGGCCCCTGCCATACCTGAGAGAAGGAACACATCCATTATTGTCAGCTGCAGAGGTATCCAATCAAGTTTGAACTTTTCTGATACTTCACGGCTCTGACGATATTATGCAAAGAAAACCAGTTCAAAAACAGGAACGTTTGTAAATCCATTCCTGTCTCCTTCAAGGAAGCAACTAATATAAAGACATCATATTAATACTCTAGATAGTATTCATAGTTATACTATCGTTAGTGTATTAGCCCTGTGTTTTCTGAGCTTTTATATCTACAACATCTTCGACAGGGTCTGCCGTGTTGCACCACCATGTTTCTACAATAGGCCAGAAGGGACACACTGACTCCAAAGAGGGCCTCTCTTGTTTTTAGTGTTTAGCAGCCCCTGTAGGTTCTCCTGCATGCTTGGAAGGGAAGAGTAGGATGAGGGGTATTCAATAGGTTGCACACTGCAAACTCTATGCTATATGCCACTAAATCCTACATACTGGTCCTTTAAGTGTGTTCAGTCAGATACATTTGATCATTGGTGACCAGTTTCTAGTTCTAGAGTTCTACAGTGCATTATTTATAAGCAGAGATTTACATGTTGGTAAGTATAAACAGGATGTACTTCATAAGGCAGTTCTTGCGAAGGGAAAAAAAAAGGAAAGAAGAAATGGTAGTCAATTAAAAGCCGGCCTCCAATAATGGCTTGGGTCATAGGAACAAAATAATGGGAAAAAACAAGGTTGCATGACTCCGGATGCAGCTGTATAATGGGCATGCCACTAATCTAAAGTGTAATGGTCGAATTTCAGTAAGTGTGGGTGAATGTGTGTTATTGGCTTAACCAACGTGCGAACAGATAGCAGCAGCTACATCTAGAGTAGCCATGGGTTCCAATTTAGTGCAAATGACTAGACTTGCTTGGTTTTAGAAAATACTTGTTAAGCCTTGTTTGGCCATGTCTGACCTATTCTTGCTAGTCATTGTTTGCTTTTACAGGGTCCCCCCAGGATTTTTCCACTCAAATTTAAGACTTTTTAAGACCCTTTTTAAGACCACGTCCTATGAAATTTAAGACCAACCTCGCACCTATTCTGGCATACATTTATGAAATAATGCAAACAAAATCTGTCAGAATAACAGCATAACACAGAAGAGTTTGCGAATGAATGGGACGAGGTCAAAAAATTTGCAAGGTATCAACGTTTGTCAAACATCACCTGCTCTGGCATACATTCACCTAAAAACACCATTAAAACTTTAAAATGTAGGCACAAATCCTGTCTAGTTGAGGTGTCTTCAACTTTTTTCCTACAATGTGTACTTTTTTTAACGCTGACCCTTTAATGACGTTGAATGAAATTTTCACTTTACATGACGCTCCCAGCCACAAATTCTACTGTAAAACTGTGATATTTTCCAAAGTTGTAGCCACACTTGTCTTCTTTATCACATTGGCCCTCATTTATCAATCTTGCGTGAAAACGGGTGCAGATCTGAGCGCAGAATTGGTCTTACGACAGGACACACGTGTGATTTATGAAACGTTCGTATCTGACCAGTTCCAGCGTACGAATGATCGGGTCTTGATAAATGCGGCGGCTGAATTCGATCGTCATTAACATGTTACGCCCTTAATTATTCCTGGTTCCGAGGCCTCGCCCACTGAGGTCAGACATTGAGAGAAGAAACACTGGCAAGAAGAGAAACTTTTCCGAGATGGAGATCGGCATCCCGGCAGCGCCGGCACATCAAAGGCTCGATTCATTAATGCAATGTTGTGCAAAACTGAACAGGCCAAAATAATATGGCACACTTTCTCTTGAGGATACAGCAGAGTTCCCCCTGCTGGTCTGAGACGGAGCCCCCAGCAACCTGAAGCAGCTCCACTGTGACCCGTGTGCGCACTATTGAATCTGCGTTCCTGCTCTGTAGCAGGTTTGCCAGCGGGGTTATTAGGTATCCCGTTAATTAGTTGTCATGCTAGGCTATTTACATATTATTATTATTTTTTTTATTATTATTTTTTTTTAGGTAATCCGGAGAAACACATTTATTTGGAAATACAATTTATTTTCATTTCCAAACCGATAAAAAAAAAAATAATCAGTGTTCCTGTTTACAGTAATTGAGGTCATCTACCCACTCACAGATTATGAATCAGTGCAGAAAATGGCGCTTAACTGCCCGCATTTCACAGGAAAACAAACTGTCAGAATGAGAAGCACTCAATTAGCTTTAAAACCTTTAGGGTTGTACGGAGGACTGAAGCTGCCGAAATCAAATTACATAAGAAATAAATAAGTGGCTCGATGCCTAAATTAAAATGCCATTCAAAGCAGCAAAATAACATAAAAAAAATGAATGTAGGCATTAATCTAATTATAAAATGTGACATAAATTGATTATTTGTTTTATTTAATTTTTTTATTGATGTTTCTGACAGACAAATACAAACTTGTTACCTTATTGCAGTTACATGGATAAGATATACATCTTGTATGTATTTATCAGTATCCATCTGCCCAGTCTTTTTTTCCTTTTTTTCCTTACAAATAGCAACAAAAACAACAAAAAATAAATGCAGACCTGCAACAATGTACAAAGCAAGCCAGACCTACAACACAAAACTTAGATCCACAAAACAAGACAAAACAAAACAAAACACCCTAGGAAGTCTACATATTATACCAATCCTGTACCTGCCTCTAATAAAATACGGATAGATGGCAACATCCTTACATATCCAGCAAATGAGCTAGGAATAGGCCCCACACCTCGTTAAATAAGTCTTCCCTCCCAGCCACTCTATGGGTGACCCGCTCCTAGCTGGCCATTGAACTTAGAACCTGTATCCACTCATTAAAAGTGGACTGAGTGGGAGATTTCCAGTGGCGTAAAGTTATCCTGCACCCTGTTGTCATAGCTGGACGACACCAAAATTTTGGGTGTTTCGATATTTGAATGTTATCTGGAAGTAATCCCAACAAACATAATGCAGGGTTTTTGATCAAGTGCGTACCCAGCACCTTATTCAAGAACACAATTATTGCATTCCACATGTCTTTAGTTTTGTCACACTCATATAACATATGTACCAGAGTTCCCACCCTTCCATTACATCTCCAACACAAATCACTGTTTCTGAGTTTCAGTCTTGCCAGTTTTGAAGGGTTGCCAGTAGGATCTATTTATATCTTATAACAAATGAGTTGTTATTGTGCTTCACGTGAGTAACAGTGCCATGATGCATATAGTTTTTTCCAATTATTTTCTGGAATCTCTTGAGCCAGGTCCCTATCCCAACACGCTTTCAGACCATCTAGTTTTGGCACTTGTGTACTTCTAATAAGTTCAAATATTTTTGAAGCTCCTCTGTTTTTCTCTCCAATATTATGGGCAATTACCTGGATTTCAGTCAGACTGTGCTGAATATGTTTGTTTGAGAGAATACAATGTCTCATTTGTAAATATCGCCAGAATTCAGAGTTACACAAATTATAATTATTTTTAATTTCATCAAATGATCTAAATCCTGCATCTCCCATCACATCCTCAAAAATATGAATCCCAGATCTGATCCATTTGTTCCAAAAGAAACTTTTCTAATCAATTAACAATTTCTTGTTATACCATATGGAGGATCTGCTTGATAAATATGGATCAGTTTTTGCCTGCCTGCACACCCCATATAGTTGAGTTAGCCCGCAGGGCTATGGCCAAGGTTTCAAGAAATATGGCGAAGATTAGAGGTGATAGAGGCGATCCTTGTCGAACACCACGATTTTGTCTGATTTGAAGATACATAATCCCATTAGTTAAGACTGTGGCCAATGGATCCGAGTACATTAATTCCACCCACTTCCTAAATATTGGACCAAATCCAAATTTTTCTAGCATATAAAACAAAAAAGGGAACTCCACTTTATCAAATGCCTTTTCCGCGTCTAATGAAAAGGCAACCGTTGGTGTGTCATAATTTCTTGTCATCCACATAATGTGTAACAGTCTTCGAAGGTTGTCTGCAGAGCTCCTACCCCATATAAACCTCACCTGATCCTTATGAATAAGAAATGGGACCACTTCTTCCAATCTAGTTGTTAAGATTTTGGCGAGAATTTTCTCATCCACATTAATCAAAAATATAGGGCGATAATTAGCACACTGCTGTGGATCTCTTCCCTTTTTATGCAGTAGTGTAATTAATGCTTCCCTCATGCTTTCAGGTAACCTACCTCTTTGAAACGCATCTGATATACGACTAGTAATCTAGGGGCAAGATCATCTATGAATTTCTGGTAAAAATCTACTGAGAACCCATCGTTTCCAGGGGCCTTTCCTATCCTGAGGCTTCTGATTGCTTTTTTAACTTCATCTACGGAGATATCACTCTTTAAAAAAAACAAACCTTTCTAATTTGTTTTTGTCTGTCCCACCCTGAGATGTATACAATTCTTGATAAAATTCCCTAAAGGTGGTATTTATGTCTCTTTTGTTCGTAAGAAAGTTATTGTCTTTATCAAAAATCGATGGAATAACATTTTGAGATTGTATTTGTTTTACTCTGTGTGCCAGTTCCCTGCTCAAAATATTTCTGCCTGGTACAGAAAAGGGCAAATTCGGTTTTCCTGTTCAGCATGTCATTTAGTTCACATTTAAGTTTGTTCAGTTTACCCCACGTATCAGAGTCTTGTCGCTCTGTGTGTTGCTGTTCAAGCTTTTTGATGTCTAGCTCTAATTTGAATAACCTTTGACTTTCTGCTTTTTTGATAAAGGAACTTCTTTGAATAATACGCCCCCTCAGAAAGGATTTGAAAGCATCCCACATTATCCCATGGTCTTCTATAGAGCCTTCATTATGCTCCCAGAATTCCTGCATCCCAGATTTAATGAAGTTGCAATTTCTTCCCTGTTCAGCATACAGTTGTTAAAACGCCATCTCATGCTTTTTTCTGCTCTATCTAGAGGATGGAGGACTACATCCACTGGTGCATGGTCTGATAGCACTATATTTCCAATTGTAGAATTAAGCACCTGGCTGACCATATCACGGGATAAGAGGAAGTAGTCTATCCTAGAGTAACTTGAGTGGGGATGTGAAAAAAAAGTAAAGTCCTTTTCATTTGGATGCAATAATCTCCAAATATCAACAAGACCCAACTCTTCTGACAAGACATCTATTGCCATAACACCAGCAGTGTTAGTTTGAGTAGATAAGTTTCATCCATTATTAAATCCCTCACTTGATTAAAATCCCCTCCAATAATTATATTATTGTTCCCCATATTTATAATTAGGTTACAGACTTCATGAAAAAAATCTGGGTTAACAGAATTAGGAGCATAAATATTAGCAATAGTCATCCTTTGACCCTCTAAAGTGACATCCAATATAACCCATCTACCTTCCTTATGTGAGACATGTTTATGTATTTGGCAGTCTATACTTTTCCTTATCAAAATACTCACTCCTCTTTTTCTAGAGGAAAATGTACTATGATATTCCTGTCCGACCCATTCTCTTTTGAGTTTTGATGCTTCCTCATCGTTAAGATGAGTTTCTTGGATGAGGGCTATATCAGCCAGTTTTTGCTTTTGGTATGTGAGGATTTTTTTTCTTTTGACCACGTTATTGCACCATGATATATTCCAAGTTACAATCTTAAACAGCGCCATATTGCTCTGCTAATATATTATCATACAACCAGCCTGTTACATAATGTCCCACTGTCTTGGTTGCCCCTCCTCTGTTATAATACGTTTTCAGGAATACAGAAATACAAATATTACAGCTATATCTGCATGACACACCTAGGGTTACACACCAAACAAATACAAACTTAGGAACACACTGCAACAGCAGCCTACGAACATGTAACTTTCCAACATCAAACCTTCCTTTAAGGCTCCCTCAGCTGCACCTCTGAGGCCGGCCAACTCTCCATTCCCCCTGTGTTTTAAGTATCACTTCTAACCATTGGAATAAACTATAAGTCTGTAATAAAACCTGCCTGAACCACTGCATCATAATCCACCATAAATTTACAAAGTGACTGAAAGTTTAAATTTACAGGTGTGTTATTCAGTGATAACTGTATGAGAGACAAGGAGCAACGACAACGGAAAAAGGAGTGTATACGCGCACACACCCATGACCTCTGACCTCATGCCATATATGATGACACTTAAAGAATAATGTCCAATGATCAGAAGTATTACCATTCATTCATCCGGAAATAACTCCGCTCCTGTTATTCAGATATTGTCCTTAGGTCCGGGTAGAAGGAAAAAAAAAGAAAAAAAAAAAAGAGAAGAAACTCTGCTCAGTTTTCGTCCACATTAATAATTGCTCCCTGCTCCACCCAGAGCTTCCATGGGATAAATCTTATCCCTAAAGTCTCTGTCCACATCCATGTGATCTCTCACGCTCAGTTCAATATTCGCAGCGTATTTTCGGCATTATTTCCTATATTCATGCATTGTCGGTGTCTCTTCTCCTCCGCTGGCCCCCGTCGTCCCCTCACCTCCGTGGCGGATGAGAAATGTTTTGGCATCAGCTGCAGATATAAAACTCGTACCGCCGGTTGTCCAGTGAAAAAGTCATTGTTGCTGGGTATCGGAGGGCATAATCCACATTACGCTTACGGAGAATTCGTCTCACCTCCTGGTATTTTTTGCGTTTCTCCTGTATCTCCTGAGCATAGTCTTGGAAGAAAAGAATCCTCATGCCGTTCCATGTGACTTGCTTCTTCTTTCTCGCCGCCGCAAACACGGCAGCCTTGGCCTTGTCCCGCAGGAACCGGACAATGATGTGTCTTGGCCTGGTGTTGTCTCCAGGTCGGGCCCGACCCGGTGGATCCTGTCAACTTCATACCAGTCGTCGACATTAATATTCAGTGCCTCCGATAGCAGTGTTTTCATAAAGCCATCCCAGTCGCGACCCTCCAATCCTTCTTTCACACCCGCGATGCGTATGTTTTGACGCCGGGAGAAACCTTCCAGCGCTGTTATTTTCTCCTTTAGTACGTGATTCTGCCTCACTAGGTCATTCACCACCGGGGCCTTTTTGCCTCTTCATCCTCCAGCTTGGATATTCTCGATTCTGCCTCAGTAATTCTGCTGGCAAGGCTTTTCACTGTTTCGTTCATCACCTCTACTCCTCTTTTTACTCCCGAGACTTCCGCAGCTAGGCTCACGAGGATATTCTTGATACCCTGCAGTTCAGTCATCACGGTTGTGGCGTCTTGTGGAGATGAGTCCGCCATCTTACTTGTATCCGCTGTCTCCTTGGTGTTTTTGTTACGTTGATTTTGAGAGGCGTTACGAGTAAAATAATGACTTTCTACCGACATATTTCTTTGGGGTTGCTGTTTCGCCACCGGTGTACGAACGTTTGCAGATCGTATTTATGAATAAATGGGGAAATTAGCTAAGCTGGCTCGGCCCGCTTCACCTATGCAGCCATCTTGGGCGCGTCACCCTATTTACATATTTTATTTTACAAAAAAGTGGTATCAGTAAAAACGTAAAAAATAATCGGTTTTGATCTCAGACTCAGCCAGATTTTGCTGTGCTGCACCGCAAATCCACAGACTCAGATTTGCGTACACGAGCTCAGACCTGACGTGAGATCTGATCGTAGCTTCCTCTCACGTCCAAATTGATAAATGCCGAAGTTTGCGTGGAAATGGTCGTACGCACAGTTTTCTGCCGTACGTTCGTTTGATAAATGAGGGCCAATGTGTCTACTTTATCAGTAGGATTCGCGGTTTTTGAATTATTTGCATCTAATGGACAAGAGTAGCTCTCAACTGCTCCATTCACTCCAATGTAAACACACACACACACACACAAAGTGAATGAGACCAGGTGAAAAGATCGAAAAAAGGACTTCAAACATCGACATCTCTGGCATACTTTGATCAAAGCGCACAGCCCACTCTCGTGATTCCCCGGCGGGTGAAAAAAAAATAAGGCTATGGATACTTAATTTGAAATGTTTTAGCAGGTCCACCGCCGTAGCATGGCCCATGAACTCAGAGCCAAAATATCTTGAGTGGACACGGTCACCAACCCAGTAGTGCAGATGAATGACCAGCTGTTTAGTTTTTGTACTTTTGTTTAGACTTTCGTCAAGCATGACCACAAACCCAGACCCCTTATTTACCTGCTCGGTCAGTTGTTTGGTGATGAAAGGGGCCAGACCAAACTTATATCGTCTTTATATAACGTCTTTAGTGTCCACGTCACCTCTGCCTTAAGCGTTGGCGTCGAGCCAAAAAGAGCTCGTATGTTACCTGGCTGTGTGGGCTCCGTGCTGCTGGCAGCCGAGGTGACTGTTAAGGTTAGCGTCGGGTTTGACGCGCAGAACTGGGCTATGGGTGCCTGCCTCCGTGTAGCTGCTGAGCATGCTAAATGTTTAGCACTCTTCATGTGCGACTCCAAGGCCATATGTCCCACTGTGCCGAGCTTGAATTTTTTTACGGCACAGGCTGCACTGAACCCCCCACTTATTCCCTGGTACAGCCTGAACCCAGTCATATTTTGAGTCATTTAGCCACAATGGATTAAATCTGCACTTGCCCATCCCAAATTTGCTGCGTGAGCGACGACCTCGGTGGGTCAGCGGCTGACTGTGCACGCTCCAACGTAATGCTGCGTTCTAGAAAACTCGGAAATCAGGATTTTCCGACCTCCTAGTTGAAACAGTGCATTGGAACGCCACCTCATGTCGGAGATTGATAAAGTTGGAGAAAAAAATCATTTTACAACGCAACGTTCCATGATTTTTTTTTGTTAGTCTACTTTGTATACAGTTATGTTGTTGAGTTGTATCATGCAGATAAGAAAGGGAAAAATTAAGACCTTTGGGAATGAAATTTAAGACTTGTAAACAAAATTTAAGACCTTTCAAGGCCTTAATTTACGGTTATCAGATTTAAGACTTTTTCAAGTTTTTAAGACCCCGCGGGTACCCTGTTTTAAGTGATTGGGCAGGGTCCACGCTCAATCCCTGTGAGTGCATGACATTCAGTCCAGGTGCATGAGTGTAGGAACAAGAAAACACATTCAGAAAAAAGGGATCTTTTTAACCCAACCCTAACCCAAATACTATTATGATTTAATTTTAGCCAATTTCAATACTTTGTTTCACCAGCCATTAAGACCATAGAGACCAAAATATATTGGACTTCAACAGATTTTCTGTTTAACTGTTTTTTACCAGATCACAAAAACCCTGTTTCTAGCGTCAAACTATGGTTCTCCATAGGAGATGTGTCTGCATTGGTGGTAATCTGAGACTTTCGACTGCATGCAGTCCACTTTAACTGCACGACATGGGTAGATGATGATATTCATGTCAAACTGCAGTTTGACAGATGTTGAAATGTATGTAAAAACTGTGTGGATATGATAAGTATAATTTGTGTTTATGAAGGAAGTTGGGGTGGTAGAGGGAGCTGTGACAGCAAATGTGTTAGATGAGTGGCAAGACATGCCGTGTCAAAAAGACTGCCTGCATCAAAATTATTATAGCTGGTATCCAAGCAGCTAGTGAAAATACAGTAGTTTTTATAGTAGTTTAAAAAAAAAATGTTTTGGCATTTATGGCTTTATTGATAGCACAGCTGAAGAAGGTGACAGGAAACAGGGTGAAAGAGATGGGGAGTGACACGCAGCAAATGGTCCCCAGGCCGGGTGTCGAACCCAGGTCCGCTGCAGCGAGGACAAAACCTCTGTACATGGAATGCCTGCTCTACCAACTGAGCTAAACGGCACCCCAAATGAGTAGTATTTTGTATCTCAATTGGCCTGCAGTTTAAAGGCTATAATTAGACCTCTCACTGGTTGATTTCTACTTTAATTCCTCACTGGTAGAATTAGGAAACTGTGTAATTGGCCGTTGATGAAAGTGGAGGTAGCAGCAGATTAATGTTCCAATGAAATGTTATTACATTGATTCTAAGTATGTGGTCCTTGTAAGGGAAGACAAATGTCACAGCAGTTTTAAGTCAATGCGGTGGAAAGCTGAACAATAAATATTTGATACCTTCAAAAAGAGAGTAGGGTCTGTCTGGAATGCGACAGCCGTGGGTTCCATAGGCCAGACACCACTCAGCAAACTGGACAAAGGTAAAAATAATTTGTTTACAGACATCTACGCAGCATTTATTTGTACATGCTTGAGACGATGGAACAAAAAAAATAGGAATTTAGAAACATATAAATCAAGTCATTACTTAATTATGTAATTGTTGTAGACAATAATTACAATAAAATCAACGCCAAATTTGACTTCCTACTATTTCAATGTAATATTTTCAAAATGTGTTGTCAGGTCGGTATGAATTTATTTATTTTTTTTGCTGTATGTATTCTTGCAGAAGTAGCCTGACTTTTTTTCTTACCTTGCAGGCGCGGTACAGATATTTCTTTTCTTGGGTAAGCTTGTAAAGAGACAGGAAAGCGTAGCCATTGCCAGCTGTGCCGTGGCAGATACCATAACCTTTTCTGAGCAGGCCCCGATGCCAGATCACATCTGCACATTCTGCCGCATCCTTCAAGTACTTCTCCTCTTTAAAGACCTGGAAAGACATAAATGAAGCCAAATTAGCAGTCAAACCCGAAACAGCAGAGGAGCTAATGACAACCACTGGTAACAACTGAGGCAATCAATTTTTTAGTTAGATAAATCGAACACAATTGCACTTTTCAGTATCTGAAAATTTGTTGAAAAACTACTGCTTGTTTTCTTTTGTAATATTGGCCACTTTTGACTATGTGCACCAATGCATAAAATGTTTTTATACATTATTTATGTGGCAAATGACTATTTTAGCTGGGAATGGCTGATTTTTTAATGGAAAATCTGAATGCATACAGTAGACCTTTTTCAACAATTCCATGGTCCAGTGGCACATTAGGGCATTAGAAAACGATTGTGCAATCATGTCAGCACAGCTGAAAACTGTTTTGTTGATTAAAGAAGCAATATGTTCATGAATAACTTAAGTATTACCATTTGGAGAGACAATCATAGTCTCAAAATAGCCAGAAAAATTACTTTCTTCTGAAACTCATTAGTCTATTCTTGTTCTGAGAAATGAAGGCTCATTAGAGAAAATTGCTAAGAAATTAAAAATGTCATACAACAATGTAAACTTCTCTGGCTGGCTGATTTAAACCAAAATAGAAAGATACATGGGAGGCCCTTATGCACAACTGAGCAAGAGGGCAAATACATTAGACCTCACAGGTTCTCAACTGGCAGCTTTATTAATTGGCACCAGCAAAACACCACGGTCAACAGGGAAGAGGTGACTCTAGGATGCTGGCCTTCTAGGCAGAGCAGATGAAAAAAGATATAGGAGACTAGCCAGTAAAAGGAAAAGATTGAAGTGGGCAGAAGAACACAGACATGGAACGGAGATTGACGAGAAAAAAGTGAAACTGAAGTTTGAGGTGAATTGCGCATAGAAAAATATTTGTGAGATGCAAAATGAATGAAAAGATACCGGAGGAATGCTTGGTGCTATCTGTCAAACGTGGTTGAGGGAATATGTCTGGGGGTGATCCTGTGCTGGTGAAGTGGGAGATTTGTGCAGGGTAAAGGACCTTAAAGCCCAACTCTCGCCAAAAAGCAACCAAGGCTTTATTTGGGATTGAATATGAGTCAAATCTTCGTGCAAAAGCATAATTACGATGAAAGAGACACTTTTAAGATTAACAGTAGTCTCGGTTTTGGGAATGTTCATTTTGAACGGGAGAGTTAGGGGCATGACACGCTAGCATCAAAATCGCTATTTTTAGAACACTAAGAAGGCTCGACACAACATGAAACTTTGCTCGTAGCACCATCAGGGTCTCTACTCATGAACACGAGCATTGAGAACATTGATTGTGTACACATAGTTTATGAAAAAGGTTTTTGAACTACTCACTTTAGCTGCTGCATCTCCTGCGCTAGAGTTCTTAACGGGCCTGGAAATTACAACCCGACCCGACCCGCGGCTTTTTAAGTCCAAACCCGACGCAGCCCGACACACCAGCATGAATTGTCTGCCTGAACCCGGCCCGAACCTGACCCCCCGCGTGCCTGCATTGTTTTCCTCATACACTTGTTATCATGATCAGACAGACAGCAGACGGAAAGGTGGCGCGAGCCAGGAGACAGGTGCTGCGTCAACGTCAGCAGCAGCACCCGCTCCCACTGCAAAGAAGACACCGCACTTCGACCAGTGGGAAAATATATCTGGAGAGAGAGAAACAGACAATTTCCCCAATCCTCGAAAAGTAAGGGTGAATTCGCCTTTGGCAAGTTTACTTTTAGCCACCTATGTTAAACTATGTGTACACAAACAATGTTCTCAATGCTCGTGTTCATGAGTAGAGACCCTGATGATGCTACGAGCAAAGTTTCATGTTGTGTCGAGCCTTCTTAGTGTTCTAAAAATAGCGATTTTGATGCTAGTGTGTCATGCCCTTAACTCTCCCGTTCAAAATGAACGTGCCCAAAACGGAGACTACTGTTAATCTTAAAAGTGCCTCTTTCATCGTAATTATGCTTTTACACGAAGATTTGACTGATATTCAATCCCAAATAAAGCCTCGGTTGCTTTTTGGCGAGAGTTTCGCTTTAATTAAGAAAGGCTATAACTCCATTTTGCAACACCATGCCATACGCTGTGGACAGTCAGACCTTCCTTCCTTCCTTCCTTCCACATTGAGCAGGTCTAAACCATACTCGTTGATTGGAGCCAACTTCATCCTACAATGGGATGATGACTCAAAGAACAGGTCCCAACTATGCAAGAACTATTCAGTGACATGATGCAGTGGCCAGCTCTCTCACCAGATCTCAACCCTGTTGAGCTGTTATGGGAGCAGCTGACCATGCCCATCAAGCCAATCCAACCTGTGGATGGTGCTTCAATAAGCATGTAGTGACATTTCTAAGCTAGAATGCAAAAGATGTATAACTGTGCGTTCAGACCGAAAGCGCACAAAGAGAAAAATCTGCCTTGTCCGCCTTGTCCACTCCACCTAAGTCGCTTTTGTCACCCTGTTCGTTCTTGCTTCTAAGGGCCTGCACGCCACTCGCGTTAAACACCACCACGTAAATACTGCTGTAGCAGCCCATCCATTTACCGACATCGTTGATCACATAAAGTTACTTGATAAAGTCATTAAATAGCATGCTAGCATGCTGCGTTGCAACGCTAGGATGCAATAATTTCTCTCCTTTCTTACAAACATATTACACAATTAAAAGCGACCTTCAGCTCATAATTACAGTTAATGTGTCGGGCCGGGCCGGGGTCAGGTCGGGCTTGATTTTGTGGGCCCGATCTTAACTCTAATCCCTATACGTGAACAGGGTCAAATCGTAGAGGACCGGGTGTTCTGCTACAGCAGCAATCAATATTTCCAGCGCCATCTTGGGACGAAAGGTTTGGTAAGAACCAAAACTATGCGGGTTGTTCTCTGGGACCGACCTGACCGAGGAACGACAGCAGAACGAGTGATCCCCATTGGTTATCGCATGGCTTTTCCACCTTTTCCACCAAGACGAGTCATAGCTCATTACATAAAGTTGGAGGATTTAAAACTTTTTTTTTACCTCCTAATCCATCTATTCCACCCGCCTCCGCCTTTTCCACCTTTCTCTCCTTGTCCGCCTGGCTCCCAATACACAATGAATGACTTCCGGGATCATTTTCCTCTCTTTATGCACCTGATCTGAACATACAGTAAGGCTATAATTTTTTTTTTTTTTAGTGACGAATGTGAACATATAACATGGCACAAGACGAGACAGAGAAAATAATAACAAAGAAACACAAAAACAAACAAAAAAGAATAATAATAATAAATAAACAAATAAGAATAATAATACTGATAATTCATCAAAAGGGGAAAAGAAGGTGGAGGGTTAGGGTAAAGAGAAGAGAAATGTACACACACACACACACACACACACAGTGTACTAACAAAAAGACAGAGAAAATAAATAGATAAATAAATAAATAATAATACGCAAAATAATAGAAAAAAAGAAGCAGAGCAGTATGCATAGGAGGAATAATATATCAGTAGCTTTTCGATTGGCAGTAATGGAGATGGTAAAAAACAGATAATAATTAAAGTTATACATACAAACATATATATACCCCCCAGCGCACACTCACACAGACATACATCCCCTCCCCCCACCCTTATTCATTCTTATGTACCATGTATCTATTTATTTTCGTTTTAGACTGTGTTTTACATCTGTTTGTCATGTTGTCTGTTGTTAATGAGCTTGTGGGGATGTGCGTGAGGACCACTCCAGGGAGGGAAACGATTTTAGTTGTTGGAAGTGAGGAAAGGGTTCCAGGTTTTGTTGAAGGCTGATTTATTGTTCTTGTTGATATGAAGTAGGGCCTGGACTCGATTAAAAAATGTAATCGAATTAATCAGAGGCTTTGTAATTAATTAATCGAAATTAATTGCATTTTAATCGCATATAAATATTTGACCTGACAACAGTGAGAAGCAATTTTTTTCACATGGATTTTAGTATACCATTGAATAATGACTGAATACATAAGCTTAAGCAACAAAACATTGTTTATTTTTTTTTCCAAGACCAACAGACCAGTGCAATTTTTGCCATAAAGTGTAGCAATAGGGAATACGTTCCAGAGATTCAGGTAGCCTATAGGTAGGTAGACCTTCTGTAAACTATAACACTTAGTTTTTTAAGTAAAACACAATACTCCCACGCTAACGCTAACTGTTATTTGCTTAGCATTTAGGTGATATCTGAGGCTTGATATGCTGCGGTGACACGCGAACTCCTTCTTGCATAATTTGAGCACAACCGTGCTCTTGTCTACGCTGCCTTTTTAAAACAAAATGTCCCATCCACGGGGCCAGCCAAAGCGGTCTCATCTGCTTCTTCTTTCATTGTTGTTGTCTGAAGTCATGAACGCTATACATGAACATTAGTTGGTGCTCCAGTATAATTGGTACCCCTGAAACTCATCCAGTGAGAGACGTTCCGCGGTGCAAAAATGAATGCGATTAAAATGCGTTAATTTTTTTAATGCGTACATTTTTGTGTAATTAATTAATCGTAATTAACGTGTTAAAGTCCCGGCCCTAATATGAAGTGATTGCTTTGATTTCCAGTTTAGACGGACTGTTTTCTTGGTGATAGTTAGAGATACGAGTAGCAGGTTTCTGTAATTGGTCGGGATGTCGGTATGTGTGGTGACTCCTAATAGGCAGAGGGATGGGGATGATGGGGTTCTGCAACCTAATATATCATGATTTCTTTGCCTATTTTTGAGGGAGTGAGTGGATTGTTGGTTATGTTGATTTTATTCTTAATGATGGATTTAAGTTGTTGGTACTAAAAGAGCTGGTGTTTTCCAAGTCCGTATTTCTGGGTTAGTATGGTGAAAGTTAAGAACTGCTTATTTTCAAACAGGTGATGAAGGTGAGTGATGCCTTTATGTTGCCGTGCTGGACAGTGAATGGGACTGTGCCTACAGGGTGTTAGTGATGAGTTAGTGATTCTGTTAGCTTTCCATCAGGCTGGCAGGGTTGTTGATATTACTGTATTTTTGAAGAGGTTGAGCTTTTTAATTGAATCAGGCAGGAAAATTAGATCTGAAGTTGAGATATAATTGCATTGGAAGTTTCCTAGATCTATACATGAGTTGTAGTGTTTGTGTTGTTGAGGCCATTTGACTATTTATTGTAATTGATTTGTTAAAAAATAAATAGGGAAATTCGGTGCTTCCAGTCTGCCTTGAAGTTTCTTCTTCTGTAATGTTGAGAGTGAGATTCTAGCTTTTTATTGTTCCAACAGAAGTGGCTGGTTAAGGAGTCGAGGAATTTGAACCATTTGTCTGTTGGGGTGGTGGGAAGCATAGAGAAGAGATAATTAATTTGGGGTAGGGTTATCATTAACCGTCCTATTAGTGAGAGAGGGAGAATTGTCCACCTTGTTGTGCTACTCCTCCTTGCATGGAAACCACCAACCTCAGTGTATATGAATGTAAGTCGCTTTGGACAAAAAACGTTTGCTTAATGCCTTTAATGTAGTAGTCTGGTCTGCAGGAAAGACTCTTACTTCATACTCCAATATGAAAAATTCCCACAGGGCAACAAATGACTGCTTTTATATTTCTGCATCAAAATATAAATTCCAAAGAAACTGAATATCAGCACACAATCTCAGCTACAAAAAAATCTGCTACAACTAAAAAAACAAGTGTGAGTCATAAACCTTTGTATAATTTAATTCATACAACATACAAAAGTCTCTGACATCTTTTCTACAGGAACCAATACAACAGCTAAGAGTTGAGCCCACATAAATGACAAGATGTTCCCACATACCCAGAACTCATTAGTGGGTAATAAATCTCATCCTGAGCTGACAGATGTCCAGTCAAGTATATAGTTGGGGGCCTTAAGCACATAAATAGGTAATTTCACGCAAATTCTTCTAAAAGCGCCAAATTTGGCACAGATGTAGCTCAGGTCATACTGAAATAATTTAGCTAGGGCGCTGGACCCTTGGGGCCAAGATGGCGGCCAAATCCAATATGGCTGCTGCCCGAAAAGGGTTCCGACTATAACTTTTGAACCACATGAGCTACAAATACAAACATGATGTCTTTTTTGCACGGAAATGTTCTTAAGGCCCCCAACTAATAAAACAGTTGAGACAAACTGAGACACAGTGTATTTCCTCTGACTATATGCGGTTATAAAAGTTATACTCCCACAGCAGTGTGAGGTCTTCACTGGCTTCAACCTAACATATGCAACAAGATTAACAACAGATTAAAGATTAAATCACGTTGTTATGATAGTACAGGGCTCAGAGGCCGGTGGCTGTCAGCCATCAACAATGGATGATGGCATCATCTATTGGCCCAGACCTACTCAACATGAACTATATAAAACTAAGAAACACAGTCTGGTTCGTCTTTACATAATAACCTCAGGTTTGATCAAAATATACACTATATTGCCAAAAGTATTCACTCACAATCCAAATAATTGACATCAGGTGTTCTAATCACTTCCATGGCCACAGGTGTATAAAAGCAAGCACCTAGGCATGCAGACTGTTTCTACAAACACAAAGAATGGGTTGCTCTCAGGATCTCAGGGAATTCCAGCGTGGTACTGTGATAGGATGCCACCTGTGCAACAAGTCCAGTGGTGAAATTTCCTCGATCCTAAATAATCCACAGTCAACTGTCAGTGGCATTATAACAAAGTGGAAGCGATCGGGAACGACAGCAACTCAACTAGGCCACGTAAAATGATGGAGTAGGGTCAGCGGATGCTGAGGTGCACAGTGTGTAGATGTCGCCAACTTTCTGCAGAGTCAATCTCTACAGAACTCCAAACTTCATGTGGCCTTCAGATTAGCTCAAGAACGGTGCTTAGAGAGCTTCATGGAATGGGTTTCCATGGCCGAGCAGCTGCATCCAATCCATACATCAGCAAGTGCAATGCAAAGCGTCGGAGGCAGTGATGTAAAGCACGCTGCCACTCGACTCTAGAGCAGTGGAGACACGTTCTCTGGAGTGACGAATCGCGCTTCTCCATCTGGCAATCTGATGGATGAGTCTGGGTTTGGCAGTTGCCAGGAGAACGGTACTTGACTGACTGCATTGTGCCAAGTGTAAAGTTTGATGGAGGGGGGATTATGGTGTGGGGTTGTTTTTCAGGAGTTGGGCTTGGCCCCTTAGTTCCAGTGAAAGGAACTCTGAATGCTTCAGCATACCAAGAGATGTTGGACAATTCCATGCTCCCAACAGTTTGGGGATGGCCCCTTCCTGTTCCAACATGACTGCACCAGTGCACAAAGCAAGGTCCATAAAGACATGGATGAGAGAATTTGGTGTGGATGAACTTGACTGGCCTGCACAGTCCTGACCTCAACCCGATAGAACACCTTTGGGATAAATTAGAGCGGAGACTGAGAGCCAGGCCTTCCCGTCCAACATCAGTGCGTGACCTCCAGAGCTGCAACGATTACTCGAGTAACTCAAATAATTCGATTAAAAAAAATAGTCAAAGCAAAATCTCTGCCTAGAGGCTTTGTTTAATTCCTATCACCCGCGTTATGTGGCCTGCTTAGCTCAGGGATAATTTTTCCACATGGACTGTTATTGCAGACACACGCCGCTACATTCAGAATTGAGTTAGCGCGATGGCGGCAAGCCAAGAAACCATCTGTAAAAGACAGAGAATGTCCAAAGTTTGGGATCATTTCACACAAAGTAGATAACAAAGCGCAATGTGTCTACTGCAGAGCAGAACTGGCGTACCACAACAGCACGTCAACAATGATTCAACAGCTGAACCGAAAGCATCCAGTTGTTAACACCAGCTCACCAAATGTCGGCGACACAAGCTAACGTAAACATTGATGTTAGCTAATTTAATGTAGTCTAGTGTAGCGTGGAGGGTGGCCGGTTCAAGTCCATCTACGGACCACAAAATGGAAGTGGACTGGTAGCTGAAGAGGTGCCAGTTCACTTCCATGGCTATTGCCGAGGTGCCCTTAAGCAATGCACCGAACCCCCATATGCTCCCCGGGCGCTGTCACAGCAGCCCACTGCTCCTAGCTTGCAGGGTCTGTGTTATATGCAGGTAGTGATGGGTCAAATGCAGAGAACAATTTCCCCCCGGGGATTAATAAAGTATAACATTTTTTTTTTTTAAATACGTCAAATTAAACCCTATGGATTAAGAATGGGATGTTACTTAAGTTCATATGCGAGTCAAGCCAGGTGAGCAAATACTTTTGGCAATATAGTATATCCTCAATTTGCCTAATGAGATGTGAAAATATTCCGTTTCCACATAGCATTTTCATCTGCTGCTGTTAGCGACTCTCTGTCACTTGTCCACCACTCAGTGCCTCTCCTGTCCCTGCCGTACTCGTTTTGTTGTCCTCAAATCATAGTCTTGGTCATAGCCAAGACTAAACGATTTATCGATTTTGAACTGAAATCACGATTTGAAACAAAGCGATAAGCAAATCGCAGAGGCTGCTATCGATTTTGCTGCGGGATGCGTGTCTGACCCCCATTTAATCACCAGTTAGACCCAAGGGGACAGCATATGCCTAACAACAACAAAACTTGAAACCCAAGCAAGACTTAAGATTTGTGGTCATAAAAATGGTGACTACTGATCCTGAAGCAACCTTGGACAATTAATAACAGAGAAAGGTGGTACTTCTTTGATATGTAAGTAGGCCTGGCCGATAAAATTTACCGATACCGAAATTTACGACGTTAACCGACGTCATTTTGGCCATGTCGGTATATTTGGTGTCATAGGCTAACATCCACTAGGGACAGGGGGACATGTCCCCCCCACTTCCCGAAATCCCGTTTTTGTCCCCCCCCACTTTTATTTAATCCAGCGGAATGCAGTAGCTCTCAAGCGTCCCATACTCAAACATTAGGTCCACTTGATTAATCTACCCAGGCGTATACCGATGTGCTTATTTTACATTAATTTGATGGCAAACTCCGCCCGCTGATGCAACACCAGCTATGCCAGGTTAGTAATCAAGTGAACCCACTCTCGCTGTGAGTCGCGGACAGTTTGTGTAATGCTGCTGCGTTCAAAGGCTGCAACAGGTCACTGTCTTCTGCCGGTCCATTGATCAAACATTTGTGTTTTGTTTTTTATTAACTCAAAATAATGACTGTATTTCCAGCTAGAAAACGTGCATCTCTCTCCTCCCTCCATTGTTGTTTGCATTTGTGTTTCTGCGTAGTCTGACACGTGAGTGACCTCATGCTGAAAAACTTGACTTCTCGTGTACGTGACGTCACCCCCCAAGACGCAAGAAGAAAGCAAAAATATATATTTTTACTGAGGAAAATGACAAAACTAATATAACGCACAGTGACTTGAATAAGTAACTTTAATGTTACGATCTATGTTGCTGTGGCTGGGTGGTTGTGCTTGTTTATCTGTTTACAGAGGTGCGCTGAAGACTGGGCGGAGTGAGAGGCACCCATCTGCAGTCAAGATGGCCGACAAGGGCGCCGCCATATATCTAATCCATACCGGAAGTCCCAACCGGACGTTGGTTAATCACCAAAATAAAACCAAAATAAAAGCCGCCATTTATTCAATCCATACTGGAAGTCTCAAGCGGAAGTGAGTTAATCACCAAAATACAACCAAAATAAAAGCCCAAACAATCTCTCTAAACGTGCCTATTTTTTAAAAATTGCATTTGCTATAGAGTTTGGCAACGTGTCGCAGTGTCGGGCGCCATCCTCACTGCAAGGCGCCAGAGCAAGAGCAAGAGAGAGAGCTCTCGATAATCATATCTGACTATATAACGGGGAAAGAATGAATGTATGTCTTTATTACACTGCAGGCATCGAAAGTAGCACCCGTGTGCTGGCGCCTGGTGGGTGAATTGAATCAGTTTACCAGCAACTGTGATGGATTCATTCTAGTCAGATCTGATCCAATTTATCTTAATGATCTATATCTTGGTTAAGGCATAACAGTGCGCTTTACACGATCCAAGAGTTAGATTCTTGGATCGACTGTTGGAAAGTCCAGCTGACACTTCGACCAGCTGGACTTTAGAAGGCCGGAAATCCACAACTACTTGAACGGCTGTAAGCGGTCATTTGGACCACTAGATTTTAAACTCTATAATCTCCCATGTAAATACCCAATTGAGTGATGAATGCATTTGTCATGATATATTTTTCTTTAACAAGCTTAATTATACATTTATTAATAACATAATAAACCTTTTTTTTTTTGCATATTTATATTTCTCATTTAGAGAAAAGTTAGAACAATTAAAAGTAACTTATTTGATTATGAATGATTTTATATGAATATATAAGTTAAAAAAACATAATTATCGAAAAAGATGGAAACGAGCTGATCTCAAACAAAAAAGAGCCGTTTTGATCACAGGTCACAGTCTACAGATCACCTCCGCTCTCCTCAGAGTCACCACACACGGGCTTGTGGCATTTCAGCTGTCTGAGGTTTGGTTCCGTTTGCAGCTCTTTCGGACCAGCACTGCTGCGGTGGTTGCTTCCGCTGCTGCCCACCTTGTGCCCGACTGCTGCGGCCGCTTTCCCCTCCATGTATTCTGCCCTCAGCTCCTCTGCCAGCTGCTGCAGGACTTTCCTCTGGGCTCTCCTGCTGCTGGTGCTCCTTGAATGAGATGCAGGCATTGATCCCAGCCAGGTCGATGATGTTATAGAAGACACTGGCTATCTTTCCGCCTTTGACGGAGTACG
>CAEMYA010000021.1:3170955-3196483 GCA_903131615.1 Diplodus sargus
ATCTTGACATCCGCAGGTGAAGTGATGGTCTGACTGCTGTGATCTGCTGTTTCCTGGTTTTAAAACTCCCCGGCTGTGGGTCGCACAACAGTGCACGTCATCGACACCTCCGCCCATCTCAAGCAATTGCCGGCACATCGACGTCTTGGATTTAGATCGCAGTGGAGGTGGAAAAAAGTGTAGCCTCCGAGTTGTCAAATTGGCAGACCAGAACAGATCCCCAATTTACCGCCCTCTGTCTAAATCCGTGGACCTAGCCACAAAAAGGACAGCCAAATTAGCAGCTTGCTTCCCAGTATAAAAAACTGCTATTAACTATGCAAACAAGGGCAGCCATGCACTGCAGGCACAGTGTCAAACAGAAGTGCACAAGAAGAAGGTGCATGTCATAGCAAGGGGGCTTGCTTTTTTAATTCTGAGGCAGATTGCGCCATTAAAGTTGTGCTGTTGTGCATTTCATGAGAGACTTTGTCAGTCTCATTTCTTATATAGCATAATGTGACCATGCATAGATAGATACTTTATTATACATTCATACTGTCTTGTAATTCTGCTTGATTTTTCCTCACCTTTTTCACCCCTGACCCATTTTCATGCCTGCATATAATAATAATAATAATAATAATAATAATAATAATAATAATAATTAAAACTGCAAGCAGTGATGAGCGGGCCTACGGTGCCGTCGGACTGCGCACTCACCTGTTACTTGCATGTCACGACGGGGAGAAATCGAGAAGTATACGTCATATCATTCAGACGATTTTTGTCTGACTTCCTGTGTCCAGTGGGTGGCACTATGGATATGACACAGTTTTGATGCCCAGATATATGCAGGGCGAGTCCCTCTACATTCCTGAGATATTTGGCGCAGATAGGACAGTATATGGTGAAGTTACGAGGACTTGATGCTTTGAAGATTTCCCCATTTACTTTCCATTCAGAATAATTAGACTTCGACCTGAGCACCACCTATTGGTCGATTTGCACCAAATTTTACACAGACCATCATTAGGCCATGGAACACAATTGTGAACATTTACGTGATGATCTGACAGTATCTTATGAAGATATGCAAGATTGTCTGTTTTTAACACAATATGCAGGAATTTGTTGTTTTATATTTCGCGCATTTTATGGACAAGCAAAATCCTTTTGATAACTTTTTGTCCGGTGGGTCTACAGATGCTACATGCAAAGTTTGGTGCAAATCTGTCAAATCGTCTAGGAGGAATTCGAAAAAGTAGGTTTTTCATTTGTCACGATTTTGCGAATGGAAAATTACCGCAAAAGTTGGTATGGCCTACACCACAGCATTCAGCTGAATTCAGGGAACACATAGACATAAGGTTTAACAATGTGCTACATATAATGTGGGAGTTATGTGCCAAAAACGCTTTTGCATTGAACATAGCGCCCCCTGCTGGTCATTTTTGGTGTGTGAGTCACAGGGGCCATTCTAAAGCACCTCTATGAAATTCATTTCCATAAGTGTTATGGTGTGGGCACAGTGCCAAATATAAAATTAAATTGGCACCACAGCGCCATCTATACTCAAATTGGTAAACCCTTCATAAGCTCTCCTCAGGAGGGCACTGACAATAACTATGCAAAGTTTCGTGTCAATCCGATGAACAGATGTGGAGACATAAAATAGCTCTGTTTAAAGAGCGCCACCTTGTGGTCATCCCCTGAAATTTTGCACAGGGCCTCAGCAGCCTATGGCGAAGTAGAAACCTCAGTTTCATGTCATTAGACCATACCAATGTGGAGATATGCAACACTTCCTGTTTTGAACCAAATCTGCAGGAAGTTGATAATTAATAACTTGAGTATTGTGTGGCCTATCAAAATTCTGTTAATAGCTTTTTGTCATTAGGATCCACAGATACTACGTGACAAGTTTCAAGCAAATCGATGAAATCGCCTGGGAGGAGTTCGAAAAAGTAGGTTTTCAACAATTCGCAACGTAGCGGAAAAAAATGGAGGCGTGGCCTACAGTAGGAGATTCATCACAATTCACTTAATAGTTGGATATAAGGTTTTTGAATATGCGACAAAGTATCTGTGAGTTATTAGCCAAAACGCACTTGCCTTTTTAACAGTTAATAACAGCGCCACCTAGTGGTGGAAATTCACAACGATAACAGAGGATCGCAATTTTCGCCAGATGTGACGTGTATTCCAAATTTGTTTTCGATTATGTTCAGGCATCCAAAACTGCAGTCGAACTCGGATCGGAATAAAAATAGTAATTAAAACTGCAAGCAGTAATGAACGGGCCCTCGCAGTCCGCGCGCCGTCAGACTGCGCGCTCACCCGTTACTTGCATGTGATGCTGGGGAGAAAACAGGCAGTAAACGTCACGTCAATTGGATGATGTTTGTCTGACTTCCTGTGTCCAGTGGGTGGTGCTATGGATACGACTCAGCTTTGATGCAGAGATATATTCAGGGCGACTCCCTCTACATTCCTGAGAGATTTGGCGCAGATTGGTCATTGTATGGTGAAATTATGATGACTTGATGCTTTATGACGAAGGATTTAAATGGACTGCACCACCACGGCCAGCAGCTACGTCAGGCCGGGGTGTTGTCGGATTGCGCGCTCACTTGTTATTTTCATGTGATGCTGGGGAGAAAACAGACAGCAAACGTCATGTCAATCGTATAATGTTTGTCTCACTCCCTGTGTCCAGTGGGTGGCGCTATGGATATGACTCAGTTTTGATGCAGAGATATATTCAGGGGCGACTCCCTCTACATTCCAGAGAGATTTGGCGCAGATTGGTTATTGTATGGTGAAGTTAAGAGTACTTGATGCTTTATGGCGAAGGATTTAAATGGACGGCACCACCACGACCAGCAGATGTGTCGGGCTGCAAAGCCGTCAGATTGCACGCTCACCTGTTACTTGCATGTCATGCATGGAAGAAAACAGGCAGTAAACGTCAAGTCAATCGGATGATGTTTGTCTGCCTTCCTGTGTCCAGTGGGTGGCGCTATGATTGTGAAACTTTTTGATGCACAGATATATTCAGGGCGACTCCCTCTACATTCCTTAGAGATTTGGTGTAGAAGGGGAACTGTATGTTGAAGTTACGAAGACTTGATGCTTTATGGCGAAGGATTTAAATGGACCGCCCCACCATGGCCAGCAGGTATGATGTAGGTGAAAGCTTTGAACAGGTTTTCATCTTTAAGGTCTGTGGATGATACTGAGTGACTGTGAAGTCTGTTGTGTTAAATCTATAGGAGGATGTCATTACAGTTCTAGGATTGGAAGTATTTCAAAATGGCCGACTTAGTATTGATGCAGAGACGTATTCCGGGCAACACCGTCTATATGAATGTGCCTTATGGTGTAGATTGGAAGTTGTATGTTGAAGTTATAAAGCCTTGATGCTTCAAGGCGAAGGAAAAAAATGGTTTCCACTGCCACGCCCACCAAGTACAGCGTAGCGGAAAGATTTCCAAAGCTTTTTTGTCTTCAAGGCATGAAGATGATGCTCAGTGAGTGTGAAGACTGTGGTGTTTAAGCTCTAGGACACGATAGTTTTCAAAGTAGGCATGAATTGGACAAAAACGGCACCACACATCAAAATAGCTGACTTCCTGTTGGAGTGATGGTATCGTTCCAAAAGGGTTTTTTGTGCGTCTGCTCATGATGAATCTGCGTACCGAATTTCGTTCATCTATGCGTATGCAGGAGGCGGGGCTTCACAATAGGGGGCGATACAGAGCGTGCAGGACACGACCACGCCCAATGACAACACAGATCTATTCACGGCGACTCCCTTTATATTCCTGTAAGATTTGGCTGAGATTGGAAATTGTATGAAGAAGTTATGAGGACTTGATGCTTTACAGCGAAGGATTCGAATTGACCGCTCCACTGCGGCCAGCAGGTATGATATAGGCTAAAGATTTCCATAAGTTTTCTCGAGGATACTGAGTGATACTGTACATGATACATGATATACAGCATGATACTGAGTGACTGTGAAGTCGGTGGTGTTACGTCTGTAGGAGGAGATCATTTAAGTACGAAGATTGGCAATATTTCAAAATGCCGGCCAAAAGCAAAATGGCCGACTTAGTATCGATGCAGAGATGTATTCGGGGAGACAGCCTCTACACTTATGAGCAGTTTGGTGTGGATAGGAAATTGTATGTTGAAGTTATAAAGTCTCGATGCTCGACGGCGAGGGAAAAAATGGTTTCCACCACCCTGCCCACTAAAGTTTGGTGCAGCTGAATGATTTCCATAACTTTTGTTCTTCAAGACATGAAGAAGATAACTGAGTTAATTTGAAGACTGTGGTGTTTAAGCTCTAGGACAAGACAATTTTCAAAGTAGGCATGAATTGGACAAAAATGCCGCCACACATCAAAATGGCGGACTTCCTGTTGGAGTGACCTTATCGGTCCAAATGGGTTTTTTGTGCGTCTGGTCATGAGGAATCAGCGTACCGAATTTCGTTCTACTTTGCACTTGTGGGAGGCCGGGCTGAACAATAGGGGGCGCTACAGAGCCCGCAGGTCACGACCACGCCCACTGACGGTGCAGGATCGCAATTTTAGCGGGACAGGTATTCCAAATCTGGTGAGTTTTCGTTTATGTTCGGGCATCCAAAACTGCAGTCGAACTCGGATCATATAATAATTTTTCCAATTACAATTGGGACCTCACAGGTCTGTGACCTGCTCGGGCCCTAATAATAAGAAGAATAATTTTTTCAATTACAATAGGGACCTCACAGGTCGATGACCTGCTCGGGCCCTAATAATAATAACTAGAACTGCAAGCAGTTATGAATGGGGGGCCAAGCCCCTCCGCGCGACTCAGACCCTGCACACCGCAGAGCCCACGGAAGTTGGCCCCATAGGACGACGGGGTCGGGGCAAAAGTGAAGACACAGGCCAACGTCTGAGCCGTGCAATTCACTGTAATGGGAAGTGCACTGGAAGTGCAAAAGGCTGAATGTGTGCCTATTTGGATTTGTTGTACTAAGCCACGCCCACATTGACCAGTCATGACCACCTTCAAGATATGGCCTCAGGATTGGCCGTACATCATATCGACCAAATTTCGTAAAAATCGGTGTAGCCGTTCAGGAGATATCAACTTCCCATATTTTTAGCGCCCCCTACTGGTCAAAGTTCGCCAAATTCGGCTCATCCCTTCCCAGTGTCATGGCAACCAAAGATTTGGTGTTAATAGCATTCAGTTTGACCGAGATATCAAACAGTTTACATTTTTATAGCAAGCTACAGAAATTTGTTCGTTAATAATTTGTGCATTTTTTGACCGAGCAAAATTCTTTTGTGAAACTTTAGATCAGGTACAGCTTCTGTGGTGACCGAGAAGGTTCTGTCTAAAAGTTAAGAATAAAACCAACTAAAAGCAGTATCCTAGATGCCGACCCAGGTTTTCAGGCGGTCTAATAAAATGGTATGATCAAACGAGTTGAACGCTGCACTTAAATCTAAAAGGATTAAAATTGCGCTGTCTCCCCTGTCTGCTGCTAAAAGAAGGTCGTTGGTTACCTTGAGGAGGGCAGCTTCTGTGCTGTGTAAAGCTCTAAAACCTGACTGGAACTTCTCAAAGATGTTGTTGTGAGACATGAAGGCTAAAAGTTGCGTAGAAACTACTTTCTCTAAAACCTTGGATAAAAATGGAAGCTTGGAGATTGACCTAAAATTGTTAAGAACAGAAGGGTCGAGGTTTGGTTTCTTTAAAAGAGGTTGGACCACAGCATGTTTAGAAGAGTGTGGGAGAGTGCCAATTTTTAGGGAGCTGTTAACATTCATTAAAATATTGGGTCCAACAGTGTCGATAACCTCTTTAAGAAATTTAGTGGGGATAAAATCAAGGCTGCAAGTAGCTGCTTTCATTTGTGTTGTGAGTTTCTTTAAAAAGGGCAGTGAGACCAGTTCAAAACAGCTAAAATAACTATGGATGACCCTGCTGGTCTGTAAAATTCGGTCTGGGGGGGTGATGTTTTGCCTGATATCATTGATGCTATTTCTAAAATAAGTTAAGAAGTCCTCACACCTTTCTTGAGAGGCATCAGAATCAGAAATCCTTTAATTTCCTGCAAACAGGGAAATTTGTTTGTCACAGCAGCGACAGCATATTACAAGAACAGAAACCAATAGCAAAAATAAGCAATAAAATTAAAAAGGGAAGAAATAGAATAGACATATATACATATTTACATGATACAGTGCAAAATTAACAGCAGTTTTTTTTTGTTATGTTTTTTATACGTAGATTTTAAATACAGATTATAAATATGGGTGTTAAGGAAATTGACCAGATGCAAAAACAGAAGTGACCTTTGTGCAGACTGCATACTGCACAGTGCAGAGTACAGGGTGAGGTCTATAGGCTATTGGGAGCAGTGCTGGTTGTACAGTCTGACAGCAGCAGGAAGGAAGGACCTGCGATACCTCTCCTTCACACACTTAGGGTCTATCAGTCTGTTGCTGAAGGAGCTGCCCAGTGCTGTGCTGCACCAGCAGCGATGACAGCTTGTCCATCATCCTGCTTTCTCCCACCACATGCACTGAGTCAAGAGGGCATCCCAGGGTGGAGCTGGGCTTCTTGATAATCGATGGGGGGAGTGGAGGAGGGGGAGCTTACTGATTCTATAACTTTATAAATAAAATTCTGGGGTTGGAGTGATTTGCTAAAATTAATTAAGAAAACAATGAAGTTCGTGCTTCTTTAACTGCTTTTTGATAATTTGTCATGGCATCTTTCCAGGTCTGATAAAACACATGTAAGCCTGTCTTTTTCCATTTTCTTTCATTTCTCCTGCAATCTCTTTTCATTGCTTGAGTGTGGTTATTTAGCCAGGGTTGCAGTACTCTACTGCTTTTGTTTTTGTAGGGGGCGATGACGGCCAGGGCAGACTGACAGGAGCGGTTAAAAAAGGAGACCAGCTCCTCTGTGTTAAAATCAGGGTTAAAAGCAGTCAAAGGAGCACTAAACATCTCTGCAAAATTGCTAGCTGAGCTGGTGTTAAAAACTCGGCTGTGGACTGGTGCGTTGTGATTAAAAGGAGTTTGGGATAAAATGATATTCAATAAAACAGCTTTATGATCCGACACACAAATATCCTTAATAGTTAGATTATCTGGGCAGAGGCCACTGGACAGAACCAGGTCCAGGATGTGACCCTTTGAATGAGTGGGTTCTTGAACTGCTTGGGTGAGGTTAAAAGACTCCAGAATATCTATACAATCTGAGGTGAAAGATTGAGGGGAACAACAAACATTTTGTCATACCTTGTCATAAAATGAGATAAAAGCTCTGCAAACTCTTGGATAAAAGCAGAGTTTGGTTTGGGCGGTCTGTAGATTTCTAAAATAAATACTGGAACCTTTGTGTGAACCATAAAACCAAGATGTTCAAAAGAAGTAAAACTACCATGTACAACAGGTGTGCATTTAAAATCTTTCCTGTAAATGACAGCAACCCCCACTCCCCTGCCTGACAGCTGGGGTTGGTGGAGATGTGTAAAATCAGGGGGATTGCTTCAATAAGAGGACTACGATCTCCCTGGGACAGCCATGTTTCTGTCAGAATTTAAAAAATCTAGATTATTGACAGTTATAATATCATGGCATAAAAAGGATTTGTTGTTGAGGGATCTGATGTTTAAAAGTCCAATATTTACAGGGTTACAGCTGGGAGCAGGAGGAGACAAAGGTTGTAGAGTGACCTCAATTAGGTTATTGTGATTGACAGCAGATGGGTGTGGTCTTGAACGTGTTGCAGATGGTTTATGCTAGTGGATGATGGCAGTTATGAATGAAGGTGTACAAGTCCTGTTAGTGAGAGAAGGGGAGTGCTGCCGGTGATGAGATTGAGTGCTAAGGTAGTCAATGTAAAGAAGAGTTAAAAATTGAGTAAAACAAGTTGCCATGTTAAAATGCGTGAGCCCAGACCGTTGGGGTGAATGCCATCACACCGGAAGAAAGCTAGGCGTTTCCAGAAGAGATTAAAATTGTCAACAAAGGGTATGTTGCGGGCAGCACAGGTTAATTGCAGCCAGGGTGCGGCTGAAGCGACCTATGCCGGGGTTGAGTGGGGGGAGGGGGCCGGCGATGAAGAATTGTTTGCTGTGGAGCTGGAGAGAGTGGAGGAGCTGGATGAAGTCCTGTTGTAATATTTCACTGGACTGTTTGGAGATGTCGTTGCAGCCAACATGGAGGACAACGGTTTTAATGAGTGGGTGGTCGGCCAGTGTGCTTGGAATTTTTTTCATGATGTCCATTACTTTGGTACCGGGAAAACAGAAAGTCAGTGTGTATGGTTTCTTGATATTTCTTACTGTTGAGTCTCCAATGATGAGTGTGGATGCAGGGTGAGTGGCAGGTGGAGAGGACCTGACCTGTGGTGAGGTTGATTTGTCGGAGCGAGCAGAGAGGTCGACAGGATCCCGCCGCGACGCGGGTGTAAAAAGCGGTGTGGAGCGGCGAGCCCTACGGGAGGAGCAGAGGGGACTGAATGATGGAGGGAACGGGGGCAACCGTGAGTTCCTGACTGACCCCCTGGGTGGCAGAGGAGGTGAAGAGGGGGGCCAGGAGTCTGCAGTCAAGGGAGGAAACTCATGCGGTTTGAGGAGTTCATATTTATTTTCCAGCTGGATATTATAGATATAGTTGTGGGGTGCAAGAGGAGATCGTCTCCCCCTCCCTCTACCCTTGCTCCCGACCAGCTTCCAGGACTCGTGGTGGGATGGTGTGGAGCTGACCAGGGCTTTGGGCTTAGCCCCGAGCCGTAGCCAGGAGTCATCAGGGATATAGGTCAGAGGAGGGGGAGAATCAGCAGGACTTCGGCGAGTGGTTACACTGGACTCTGGAGGACTGGCAACTTCAACCGTGGCAACAGGGAGGCTGGCGTCGGGTTCACGGGTGCAAGTTGTGTTGATTATTGCTGGGGCGAAGGTGATGGTGTCCAGGAGTTGTTCTGCTTCCTGGATGTGGTATAAGGTGGAAATCCGTCCTTCCAGTTCTGTGATCTTCTCGGCCAAGCTGCCGACCCGGAGCCCACAGCGCTTGATATGGCGTTAGCAGAGATTACGGGTCCAGAGAAAGGACAACAAGAGGCAAACAACTTACCGACACGGGCCCACCAAGTGGATCTGCTGCTGAGATTAGGCTTCGGTTTGAGTAGGAGGTTGGAGGCATCCTCACAGTCTGAGTGGTTCTGGTAGGCTGTTAGCATCCAGTGCTAAAAACAAACCGGCTAGTCCTAGGTCACTGTTAGCATCCAGTGCTGTTAGTGCTGTTAGCAACCCGGGTTTTGACCAGGTCGCAAAAGAGGCAGTCCAAAGACTATAAACCCTTCATCCAGGTAAAAGATGTGGGTTAAACGACCAGGAACTAAAAGCATGATCGTGAAAATGTTGTTAAAATAGGATAAAAGATAAAATAATGAGCGAGCCTCTAACCAGTAACTACAGACGCCAACGTATGACATTAATAAACCATAGAAACAGGCAGCAATTTCCTCCACTATGAATGATGCTACAAGCCTGTCCATTTTTTTTTTTACCTGCCCCAGAAGAAAATGTACTGCTCAAAGTTTGCTCCTTTATGGCTCATGGAGCTGTAAAGGTGCTCAATGATAGTTCTCATTTCAGTCTTGTTGTAGTCTTTTTTGGTCCCAAACATTTCTCACTTGTTTCTCCTAAAATTCCTTAAGAGCAACAGGTGAGACTTGACAGCTAGGAACGGGAGCCTTACTTGAGACATGATGGACCTTTATTTGACCCCTCCTTCGGAGACAAAAATGAGCAATACTGCAGCTATAATTTTACTGCTCAAAGCTTGCTCCTTTCCAGCACTGGGGAGACAAAACTGAGATTTCTTGTTTGTTTCTCCTAAAATTCCTTAGGAGCAACAGGTGAGACTTGAGAGCAAGCAACAGCAGCTTTATTTGAGACCTCCTTTGAAAACAAAAAAGAGCAATACTGGAGCTATTCTTGAGCATATATATTGACACTTAAAAATGTTGAAAAAAGGCCTTTATTAAAATCAGCATCTTTAGTATAACACAGCAGCACTTTATAAAGCACAGTTTGAACAGAATCATGATAAAATTTAACATTTCTGATAATAGTGATCGCTTCAGAAAAAAATGCAGATTGCCTTAACCAACCTGTAACAACTGACTATTTGAGCTGGTAGTGTAAAGACAGTTTATTAATGTGTCTCTTCTCAGTGAAACTTCTTAAAGAAGTGTCTAACAGTGTTCCACACAGCTGCAAAACAATGCAGAACATTTCATTACTTTAGTCTTATAGCAGCATTTGTGTAAGAGGACTTATTTGACCATGGTCACCTCAACAAAATGCCTTCTCAACCGAGGTCCATCCATCCCGTGTGCCATAGTGCATGATGTACCTGCAAGAATGACAGAAAGCCCAGATAACAAATAAATTCCCTTAACATGCCATAATAGCAAACGATCAAATATAAACTTATTACTGCATTGTTATGGGGAAGACAGTCAACTCTTTGCATTGCACTTGTTTAATGTGGTATCATGTGGTATTTTATAAGTTATATATTCATACTTTTTTTAAGGTACGTTGTTTTCTTTTCATGTAAGTGCGTTGGATTCAGAAATGACTAACAAAATAACATTTCTTTATGTAATTTTCAAATGTTGGACTCATTACTGAATATGAAAAGAATGAATGAATCACAGATTGATAGGAGCATGGCGCATCTGACACCTGCTGACCTACATCTGAATAGTTGTGTGTATGGGGGAATAATTAATGATACAGCATTTTAAAACAAAACATGATAAAGTCATGTGGGGTGAATACACACATGAAAAATAAACATAGAACAAAATAAGCAATGTACTTACTGAGACCCAGATTAGACCCAGATATGTCTGTTGGACCTGTAGCACCAGCCAAGTTGTCATCATAGTTTCTGTTTCTGTTTTTATGTACCACAATTAAAATAGCTTGGTTGCTATCCACATTAGTTGCATGTGAGTTTGTATTGAGTAGAGGTACGTGTTGCTCAGGTGAATTACATGAGGAAAGAGTATGTGGTGACGGGATGATGAAATCCATGAAAGTAGTGCCTAAATATCTATGTTTTTAAACCCACCCAACCTGAATCTCTCCACAGTGGTAAGCTAGAAAGCTAGTTGCTGATGGCTCTTAGCACAACCGTCGCTATGGGCGGGCCATAGGCCTGTCCCGCCCCCCACAGATCTCTTAAAAAAAAACTTTAATTATTTTATATTATCATAGTAGCTAATTTTGTGTTGAGAAATACAAATGTTGCATTCTTTATCATTAAAACATTAAAAAATACAAAGAAACAATGGTGTGAGTTTATTTGATTGATGGGAATCTACACTGTCATGCCTATCATGGCCTTACTGAAAAGAAAGTTACATCGAATGTATGGATTGAGTTTTCGTCGGCTTACTATTTAATATCTAGACTACGGGGCTGCTTCGGGCCATTACGCAGCGCAGTTTTCTTTTCATTGCGCACCTTGTTATGAAACTGTTGTCACTTTTCGAGCTGCCTGACAGTCTACACTCCGAGGATATGGACTTGTTCACTGCGATGACACTTGTGAACAGCGCCTCTGTGTATCGCACTGTGAGATCTCTGCGCTCCTCCAGCCACTGAGGCTGTGCCGGTGACCGACCCCGATCCAAGCAAGAGAAGACGCACGATTAACATGTACCTCTGCGGATTTGCAGTCAAAGAAACAGTTGGTCAGCCACAAAGTGACATAGACGAAAAGACTGAGTTAAAGAAATTCTTGTACAGTGTTAGCGATGCTGTGCACGGAGAGATGGATGCGCGTTTTGGACAGCGCAGTAGCTCATTGGCGCACCGGCTGCTTTGACCCTATAGAGATTGACCCTTGAAAGATGCTTCTGGTGTTACATCTAATATGCTGTATAGTGTTTTATGGATATTCATAACATTGCTTCTATTTGATCTATTGCTTTAAATTATGCGGACTGATGTCTTGGCTATACCTGGTCATATTGCAGTTGTTTATGTTTAACGTGATGACTACGTGCTGCGCCACTAGAGAATAGGATTATTAAAAATATAGGTACTGTAGATTTATAATAATTGTGCCCTCCCATGCATTTCAAATGCCCCCCTTAAGACTGAGGTCTGGCGACGGGTCTGGCTCTAAGTTAGAGCACTGGATGCCAAGATAAGTCAAACGACTGCAACCTTGTTGCTTGACAGGAATTATCATTCAAAAGGTAGAGGAGCGTAATTTTCTAAACCACAAAATGAAACACAAGGAAAAGAAAAGTTGACACTGAAAGCACTACCCACCCACCACCACCCCAAAACAGTCAAACATGGGGAAACTCTGGTTTTAAAAATTGAAAACTTTACATTATATTTACTAAGTTCTTGCAGCAAATCTTACATTAATATCATATAGTGCACAGAAACCTTACTACTGAGACTACAGTCACTTCACCCAGTAAGACATACACTCCCTAAATGCCCTACAGGTCTTTATTTCAAGGTTGTTAATGGGCTTACTGAAATTATGTTTTACTATAAACGACTACTACTGAGAGCTACTGTTCTTTGCATCAACAATAGTCACAGCTTTCTGTTCATACCCAGCTTTTAGGGATGTCACGATTTCGATTTTAAATCGAAATCGATCGAAATTGAGTCACAATCTCGAACTTCGAATTAAAAAATGGGATCGTCGATGTTGTCACGGCGCCATGTCACGTGACAACATCCACAAAAAAAACCACACCTGTGTTGAAGTGCTGTGAGTCAGCCTCCTCTAACTTATTTACACCATTGTTACACCATTCCTGTTACCGGACTGTGGTCGGGAAGCACAGGGGAGATGATTTCCTCCAGGGCTGAAGTTTGTGTTTACCTTCAGAGTCAACCACTTTCAGCTGGTCGGGAAATAATACCAGGGAGCTTTGCTGTATCTAGTCGTCGCCTTTATTCACAGCCAAACTGCAGACTATATTGTACACTTTGTCGCTACTCCTGCTCCTCCTTTCGCTTCTCCTTCCTCTCTCATTCATTCACTGACCGCACGTACACACGCTCCGCCCACTCACACCTTACACACCTTACGCACACACACCTGATGCACCGCCCTGTTCCTGAAAGGGGCTACGCCACTCTTACAACAATGGCAGCTGCAGATGCAGGAGACCCATCGACAGAATTTGAACCCCCTCATCTTTCACTGAAGTCAACATTTGCGTTGTCGACAAAAAAGCCACAGCTTGCAAGCTCTGCAGAAACTAGGTGTCAGGTTATTTTGTTCAAGTTTCCAATTGACTGAAGATACGTTATTGTTACATTATGTTGTCAATAAATGTTTTAAACTTGACAATGTAGTGTGGTACATTGCGAACAAATGTCAGAAATTATATTGCATAAAAGTCTAGTCTAAAAATGGAATAGCAACCTGTGCTTTAAAAAAAAAAATATCTAAAAATTGAGAATCGACTCGAATCGTGACCTTGAATCGAAAATGTAATCGAATCGAGGATTTGGAGAATCGTGACACCCCTACAGTTTATGCAACACACAAACTGTTATAACGCACACAGTATGCAAAGATAATCAAATGCCTCATTTAAGGAACGGTGAAAAGAACGATTGTACTGTGTTTAGGGATGTCCCGATCCGATCTGTAGGATCGGGATCGGGGCCGATCTGGGTATTTTTCCGCTGATCGGAATCTGCAATTTTGAAACGTGGACCCAAGCCCGATTTATTTATTTTTTTTTACGTCAGAGCGCAATTTGTGGCAGAACGCAGACGTTGAAATGAGTTTTATGTTCTCTCAAATTCCTGTTTTTGTTTGACATTTAAAAAGTTTTGTTTGTTTCTTTTGGCACAAATCTAATTCCATACACTTAATACTGCACATTTGATATGGCATATTAAAAACAAACATTCAAAGAATACAACGTGTTCACTCAAGCAGTACAGGCAAAGACACCGAAGCACCAAACATTCGCGGATACTTTCAAAAGGACAGAGAAATATCCTCGAGACAGCAACATTGCCAAATATATTACAAAGAAGGTAATTAAATTAATCACTCTGGATAACTCAGCTCATCTCCATGGTAGAGGATCAGGATCTGGAGTTTTCGAATTCCCCGGTATGCCCGACCATCTCTGCATTACATTACTTTGACTCCACTTTTGAGTTACAAGGTGCCGGTATGCGCACTAGTTTGGTCGGTCTCATCCAGCAAGGCGTGTTAAACAGGCAATCGAGGAGATGCTGAACGCTGTGAAATAGACAAGCAACGCGTCCTTGTCATGTTATGTGACAACGTAAGGAATATGTAAAAAGCAGTGGATGATATGGAGGAACCAAGCGAGTGCTGCGTCTCGCACACTTCAACTGCTGTACATGAGGGTCTGCTGTCACAGTGCAGCGTCACAGACTCACCTGCTAACACAAGGAAGGTGGAGGCCAATGTTGGAATAGCATGCAGAATAAGAAAGAGACATATGAAAGTACATACTTCGTTTCAACAAAATAAAAAAACTATAAAGGAACAGGTGGATGCAGGTGCCTTTTTCTTAATGCAGCTGTATTATCCAGGACAATATTAGTTAAGGCTGAGTATCGGATCGGGACTCGGTATCAGCAGATACTAAATATTAAAGGACTCAGATCGGGATCGGGGTCAAAAAAACCTGATCGGGACATCCCTAACTGTGCTACCCATCTATCCGGCTCAACCTCAGCAGACTGAAGTGTCCACTCAACGACTTTCCCTTGGGTTCACAGCACAGCAGATTATTTAGCAGCGCAGCGCATCTGTTGAATAATAAAAAAAACACAATAACGTGGCCAGTGGTGATCTGCTGTACAGCTCCTTGGCCTACACATTAAAAATGAATAAAATAAACAACTGTAACAGTCGCCATATTACAATGTAGCAGCATGGATGTGTTGTTTGTCACTAGGAGGTAATATGTGTGTCTGGAGGTATGTCTATGTGTGGGCGGAGTTATGGGTGTGTGTGTGTCACTGGAGCTGAATGATTGCCTGATGAATGCCACCTGCATCCGACTGGGAATTTGTTTGCTTGATGCAGAGAGTGGAGAGGCAGGGTGCTCATATTTCTGTTGACCGCCAAAAGCTTTCATACCATCATATAGCCCATTTCTGCAAGTCCATCCACAAACTGTATGTACAAAAGCACTTTTCATTGAAAGGATAAATAAACACCCACAAACTGCAGTGACGGCTTCACCTTTCCTTTTTGGATAAAGCGCGTCAGACAGAACTCTGTGTTCCCCTCTCAGTGACTAATTTGGTTTTGATAGTCACGTTACAAAGTCAACAGAAGAACTGGCTACATCTGTCGATGCTTCGCTGGATTGATGCACGTAAAACAATGGACCACTCAGCCACTTTCATTGGTGACCGTGAGTAAATATGAATGAAGTGACGGAGCGCAGCGCAAGCCACGGTATGTTGAACTCAGCTTATTAATACTGCAAAGTTTATGCCTTGCCTGGACACAGTTGATGCTGGTTGCTACTGCATATTGGATGCACACGGATGCTGTGGCTGCTGTTTGATGTCATTCTTGCCGTATTGCTCAAGATTGAATTAACCTGTGGAAAAGTGGATCACTTGTTTTGTGCACATTAAAGGAGTGAAGTTGGATGTGGATGTTTCATGCATTGACTGGTGATGCTCAAGCTGGAATTAGTGTGGACTGTGGACTTAAAGACAATATTGGATTGTTCATGTGTGGAGTCAGATTTGTGCCAGAACCAAGTTGGATGTGGATTGTGACGTTTGCTCTTTGAATATTTCATGCTGCATGCTGTGCTGGATGTCAATATGAGTGGATCAAAGGCTGGTTCACATGTGAATGGGTCGAAGATTGGCTCAAATGCAAATGAAACTGATAACAATGAAATTGTCAAAAGGAAAATCATTCTCACTGAAAAGGCTTTGGTGTATAAAATTGAGACATTTCAAAAGGAACGACAAGCAAGAGTGAAGGAAATAAAAGGTGTCATCATTGTTTTAAAGGAGCTTATGGAGAATGATGACAATGTTTCACATGTGCAAACTCAACTGGACATTTTTAACCCATGGTGAGGCAACTTCCCTGCATGCGTCACTGATGGAAATAATACCTGAGGTTGAAAAAGAAAAACAAACAGTCTGGTTTGCAAGCGTCAATTGTACTGTATGTACAAAAGCATTTATCGAGGATGTGAACTCCTGGCTCTCTGAAACAAAGAGACCAACCTCAAGACATGCAACAAATGACAATGTGGGGAGACAACCAAATAACAAAGAATGTGAACATCCTCCAATCTTACCACTGCATGAGCCACATCTGGACAGTAAAATGTCCCCAGACATGGGACAGGAGGTGATGCCTGGAAAAAGTCATGACATGGACCAGCATTACATTCAGCCAAATGACAGTATCTCAAATGTTGGAAGCAGAAAATATGGATAAAAAACTGGGACTTCAAGAACTTTAAGCTCCTCTGTTTCCTCTTCTCATGTCAAAGCTGAGACTGAAATGGCAGCTCTTCTCACTCGTCAGAAGTTACTCAAACCAAAACAAGAGCCGGTGCAGCAAGAAGAGGAAATAAAGAATTTGAGCTTGAAGTGGAGATAGCAGCTGCCCAGGCGAGGATGGAGGTCCTAAAAGTTTCAGGAAGCAGTGTGAGAGGCAGCAGATGTAAAAAATCGGATGGCATGGAATCCTACATGGCCAGAGGGGCTCATGTTCTTGATGCTGAGGCTGATTCATTTGTGCCCCGAGGCCAAGGAGTATATGACATTCGGATCTCATCTAAGTCTAAGTTATCTAAGGCAAATGAAAGGAAAATTACTGTTGATGCTGAATCTCAAATAGTCCAGCAGAGGCTGCCTGGGTTCCTAATGGCTCCTAATGTGAACAATGATGTTTCAGCTTCTCAGTTTGCAGTCAGTCACTCCGCTGGCGCAACAGCATAATATATCTCATTTGCCAAAAAAGAGAGATCCAGGTGTTTGATGGAGATCCTCTTCAATATCACGCCTTTATAAGAGCCTTTGTGCGCAACGTAGAATAAAAGACAGGTGATGTTGGAGACTGTCTGCACTTTCTTGCACAGTATACAAGAGGAGAAACACGAGAGCTTGTGCGAAGCTGTCAACAAATGCCTGCAGTCAGAGGATATCGAAAGGCAAAGGCTTTGTTGGAAGAGCACTTTGGGAATGAACAAAGGATTGCTTCAGCTTATTTGGACAAAGCACTCTCGTGGCCTGTAGTTAAAGCAGAGGATGCTAAATCTCTCCAAGCTTATGGTCTCTTCTTAAGAGGATGTTGTAACGCGATGGATGACATACAGTATATGTCTGAACTTAACATGCCTGCAAACATGCTGACAGTGATCAATGAATGTTGGGCCTCGCTTTACACGAAGCCCGGTTAAGGAGTGTTTAACAACAATAAAAGGGGGATTTAGGTTAAATTTGGCTATCAATAATAATTAATGATTATTTGGAATAATCATTAATTATGATAAATAATATGATCCAATTTGCATTAGATCACCTCGGGGCACCACCCTTGAAGAAGGGAAAAGTTAGCAATTTTACTAAATCAGTCTCATAAAAATGTACTGAACTGTTTATAACTCTGGTTGATAATTAACTTAATAACTACAACCAAATTGTTGTGTGTGTGTGTGTGTGTGTGTGTGTGTGTGTGCCTGGCAGAACAAAGAAACAATAGCGGTCAATGATATCACATGTGGGTGTGATATGCTCTAGCCTCAAGGAGTGTGTGTGTGTGTGTGTGTGTGTGTGTGTGTGTGTGTGTGTGTGTGTGTGTGACGTGATGCCAGGTTATAGAAGATGGTTAGCTGCATGCAGAGACCCTGAGTCTGTGTGAAACTAATTTGACTAACGTTGAATAAAAACACATACACTGAACACATCACATCAACCAGAGTTTAACGTCCTGTGCTTAGCCGTGCTATGGTTTGCTATCTAAGCCCAGTTCAACGTTACCAGTCTTTGAAGAGAAGGTGCTGGTGGTTGCAGGAGAAGGTTGGGGCTCCAATGTTGAACAAAGCTGTTCTTGCTGTGCAAGGTTTGATGAAAGTCGGCAGAGGAGGAAACTGGTCGCTCCTTTCCTTTCTAAGGATAACAGCTCGGTGCTAACCTGCTTGGTGTTCCTCAGATCCTCAGATTGGCAGGACCTTGTGTCGCTGCAGTGAGGAGAAGTTCTTTGGGCCTGCTGCCAATGCAGCTTACAGCTCTCCACCGCTTGTTGGGCCCAGCAGAAGGGATCTTGAGGGCAGGCAGCCCCGTGGGGGGAGGTGGAGAGGAGCCCTTGAAGATCCGAAGTTAAAGGAGTAGAGGGCGTTGAGTGAGAGAGAGAGAACAATGTATGCTCTGGGGTTTTGACTACCTGATCAGCAGGGGGTCTGTCACCCTGACCAATAGAAGAGCAAACCTGAATTTTGCACCTAGGTGTGAAGAAAGGGGAATTCTGGGACACTGAGTTCAGTTCAGAGTCCATTTTGAAATCCACAATGAATGACTTCATCTGTGGTTCCAACAAGAAGTTGCCGTACAAGCTGAGAGATAAATGGAGGTCAGTAGCTTGTGGTATTCAAGAGACCCACCATCGAAGTGCTACTTTCCCTGACAATGGCCCTCATTTATCAAACGAACGTACGGCAGAAAACCGTGCGTACGACCATTTCCACGCAAACTTCGGCATTTATCAATTTGGACGTGAGCGGAAGCTACGATCAGATCTCACGTCAGGTCTGAGGTCGTGTACGCAAATTTGAGTCTGTGGATTTGCGGTGCAGCACAGCGAAATCTGGCTGAGACTGAAAATATTTATTAAACAAACCTCAGCTGTCATTAAGCATAAGCAGTCACATATTTAGAACTGATCGAAACGAATTATTTTTTACTGATACCACTTTTTTGTAAAATAAAATATGTAAATAGTCTAACATGACAACTAGTTAACGGAATACCTAATAACCCCGCTAGCAAACCTGCTACAGAGCAGGAACGCAGATTCAATAGTGCGCACACACGCACACGGGTCACAGTGGAGCTGCTTCGGGGTCCTGAAGGGCAGGTGGCTCCGTCTCGGACCAGCAGGGGGAGCTCTGCTGTATACCCCAGAGAAAGTGTGCCATATTGTTTTGACCTGTTCAGTTTTGCACAACATTGCATTAGTGAATGGAGCCTTGGATGTGCCGGCGCTGCCGGGATGCCGATCTCCATCTCGGAAAAGTTTCTCTTCTTGCCAGTGTTTCATCTCTCAATGTTTGACCTCAGTGGGCGAGGCCGGAATATTTAAGGGCGTAACATTCAGATTCAGCCGCCGCATTTATCAAGACCCGATCATTCGTACGCTGGAATTGGTCAGATACGAATGTTTCATAAATCACACGTGTGTCCTGTCGTAAGACCAGTTCTGCGCACAGATCTGCACCCGTTTTCACGCAAGATTGATAAATGAGGGCCATTGTGCGTCAGGTAAAAATTGTTGCAGACGACCCTGTTTTTGGCAATATACAGGACACACCAAAGACTTTATGGTACTTTATTAATCCCCGGGGGGAAATTATTTAGATATATATTACATGCAAACACACCCAAAGTTCTCTGCATTTAACCCATCCTAGCTGCATATATATTGTAAGGTATACACAAATACACACACACGCACACCCTGCAAGCTAGGAGCAGTGCGCCGCCGTGACAGCGCCCAGAGAACATATGGGGTTTCGGTGCCTTGCTCAAGGGCACATCGGCAGTAGCCAAGGAAGTGAACTGGCACCTCTTCAGCTACCAGTCCACTTCCATATTGTGGTCCGTAGCTGTACTTGAACCGGCCTCCCTCCTGTCCCCAAGCCAAGTCCCTACCGACTGAGCTACTGCCGCCCACTGCCGCCAAGACAATACAAATTAAAGATGGCAGCAAAGGTAACTATTAGCGTCGCACAAGAAACCAAGGAAGTAGTTTTGCAACTAAGGTAACATCAGTTGATGGAAAGGCCCATGTGAAAAAGGAAGGAGCCCCACTGGACAAAAGGACCTGCTTATACTGCAAGTGTGAACATGCACTGGGGTTGTGTTATCTATTGGGAAAGAGGGCGCATAAAGAAAAGATCACTTTTCTGAAAGAGCATGGAGTCTGCTTCGGCTGTCTGTGCATAGGGCACATGAGTAAGGACTGCAGGACGCGACTGTCATGTAAAACATGTGGAGCTAGACACCCTAGCATGCATCATATTCACCCAGAGAACAAGGACCATGATAAAAATCAAGTAGGCGTGGCAGATACAAACACAGCAGTAGGCGGCTCTCTGGTGGCGGTGACCATGACTGTAAGCTCTCCATCGTCCCAGTCAAGGTCAAGTCTAAAAAAGGTCACAAAATTGTGGAAACATATGCCTTCTTGGACCAAGGCAGCTCTGGCTCGTTTTATACATCAAGTCTTATGAATAAACTGAATGTTTCAGGAAGAGGAACTAAAATTCTCCTACGCACTACAGGCCAAGAAAAGCTTGTGGGAAGTTGCATTGTATCGGATCTGGAGGTAGCTGGCTGGGAAAGCGACCTTTACTGTGACTTGCCAGATGTCTGTACACAGAAAAAAATTGCCTGTGTGCAGGAGCAATATACCACGGGAGCAGGATCTGGTGAGATGGCCATATTTGCGAGGGGTACATCTACGTGAAATTGATGCAGACATTGAGCTTTTGATCAACTTGAATGCACTGAGAGCCCTGGAACCAATAAAGGTGATTCCAAATGAAGAAGGAGGCTTATATGCTGTCCAGATGTTGTTGGGATGGACTGTTAACGGGCCAATGTCTGGTGAAGCAGACTTGGAGCCTCCCAGCATCACTGCTAACCGCATCTCTGTGGCGAAATTGGATGAACTGTGGAAGCAGCAGTTTTAACTAGACTTCCCTGAATGCAGCCACGAAGAGCAACTGGGTCCATCAAGAGAAGATCGCCAGTTTATGGAAATGGTGAAAGGCACTGTTCAGGTGGTGGATGGTCACTATACCATTGGTTTGCCTCTAAAAAAGAGAAATGTGTGCATGCCTGACATTCGCAAGCTAGCAGAGCAACACGCCTTGATTCTGAAAAGAAGGTTCCAGAAAGATGCCATGTTTCATGCAGATTACACCACCGTTATGCACAACATCATTTCCTGCGGTTATGCTGAAAAAGGTTCCTGCTGACGAGCTGGCATACAGCCGTGGCAAAACATGGTATATTCCACACCATGGTGTATACCATCCACAAAAGAAGAAGATCAGAGTGGTGTTTGATTGTGCTGCATCATTCCAAGGGATGTCACTGAACACACAGCTGCTGCAAGGATCCGATCTTACCAGCTCATTAATCGGAGTCATAACCAGATTCAGGAAAGAACCCATCGTTTTGATGGCAGATATCGCGGCCATGTATCACCAGGTGTGTGTTCCAGCTGAAGACTGTAACCTGCTAAGGTTTCTCTGGTGGCCCAGTGGGGATCTCTTTCGAACTTTGAGTACAGGATGTGTGTCCATCTCTTCGTTGCAACGTCATCACCGAGCTGTGCAAACTTTGCCTTGCGAAGGTGTGCAGAGGATAACAGCAACTCCCTCAGACAGCAGGTGGTGGATACCATTATGCACAGCTTCTACGTGTATGATTGTCTTGTTTCAGTGCCCTCTGAGTCTGAGGCTATAGCCCTCTACCATGACCTTCGAGCCATTTGAAGCAGAGGTGGTTTTCAGCTAAAGAAGTGGATAAGTAACAGTCGAAATGTGTTGGCTGCAATTCCTGAAGAGGAGAGGGCAGTGGATGTAAAAGAGATGGATCTGGACCATGACACACTCCCCGTTGAGAGAGTACTCGGTGTGCAATGGTGTGTACAGTCAGACACATTCAAGTTCAAGATTTCAATCCAAGAGCAACCTTTGACCCATAGAGGCATCTTGTCTGTGGTTAGTTCCATTTACAATCCACTTGGAGTGCTTGTGCCAGTGGTGTTAAAAGCCAAACTAATTTTGCAGGATCTCTGTCGTAAAGGTCTTGGGTGGGATGACGTCGTACTCACACCCATTGCACTGGAGTGGACAAACTCGATACAGGAGCTCCACCTACTCCAAGATTTCAAGATCAGCAGATGTTTAAAGTCTGTGCACTTTGGCACTGTACCTTCTGCCCAATTACATCATTTTTCAGACGCAAGTGAGGTGGGTTATGGAACAGCTACCTACCTACTATTGCGCAACACTGATGGAAAGCTGTGTAGCACCCTTGTCATGGGAAAAGCCAGGGTGACTCCCTTAAAACCGGCAGCAGTAGTACGTATCTGGACAGGTTGTGGAGAAAGGAGCTCCAGATGACATTGCTTGACTCCGTCTTTTGGACCGACAGCACCTCAGTGCTCAAGTACGTCAAAAATGAAACCTCCAGTTTTCAACAAAAATAACTTTTTGTTTCACTTTGTTATATTTGGTGGATCTAGAGGAACTGGAGTGGAGGAACAAAGATAAATATTTGCTGGGAATATTACTGGTGGCTTGTAAGAAATCAATAATGAAGAAATGGCTGAAGAGGGAGGCACCTAGTGTAGATGAATGGATTGATATTGTGTACAGCATCTTTGTAATGGAAAGAATTACTTTTAATCTAAGGACACAAAAAGAGTTATTTATTGAAAATTGGCAAAAATGGATTGCATATGTCTCTACCATTAGATCGGACTTCAGGTAATCTCAGACTGGACTATCAGAATACTTTTATGTATTTACTTTTCTCTTTACCTTTCTTTTTTTCACTTTCATGACTGGAGGTGTTTACCAGTCCCCTCATGTACGCTTTTACTTTCCCCTTGATATTTTTTTGCACTCGTCTATAGGTCTTCATGTTGATTGTTTGATTGTTGATTGTCTTCATGTTTGTTCTTTTATATGTTTGTTCTTTTATATGTAAAATCAAAAACCAATAAAAAAAAAAAAAATGAAACCTCCAGATTTAAAACATTTGTGGCCAACAGGGTCGTGGAGATCCTCAAAGCTTCTCATGCAGCTCAGTGGAGATATGTGAACTCCTTGTCCAATCCAGCAGATATTGCTTCCAGGGGACTTCATCATTCCTCAAGGATGAACAATGGATATGTGGCCCACAATTTCTGCTATCAGAGGAGCAATGGCCTACAAACCCAGACAGCTCAGAAGAATTATATGAGCAAGATGATCTTGAGTTTAGAATGAGCATTTTGACTAATGCTGTTTCAGCCAAAGAAGTTGACTAAGTATCTCAATTGATTGACCGTACCTCATCCTGGAACCGTCTGAAAAGAGTGATGGGTTGCATCTTAAGATTCAAAAATAGGCTCTTAAGCCTCTGGAAGAAGAGGAAGGAGGTCAAAGAGCTGCTATCACACTCAAGAAGAGATGAGAGAGAGCAGAAGGATGTTCTGAAAAATGAGCTGCAGAGTGTCAAAGATCTGTTTGATTTTTCTCTCACTGTGGAAGAAGTAAGAGATGCAGAGCTGGAAATAATTCGATCATGCCAAAGGAAAAGATTCCCAGAGGAGTTTTCCAGCCTCCTAAAGAGTCAGAATGTGAAACAGACGAGCCACATATACAAACTAAATCCAAGGCTTGATAATGGCATCTTGAGAGTCGGTGGAAGGCTCAGAAGGGGCAGCAATGCCTGAAGAGTCAAAGCATCCAATCATATTGACCAAAGATCTACAAATCTCTGACCTCATTCTGAGACAGGTACACAAAGAAGTCGGCCATGGTGGAAGAACCCACATGTTGGCAAAGCTACACCAGAAGTGCTGGATTACTGGGGCCAGCGTGGCTATACGAAAGATCTTGGCCAAATGTGTTGTTTGCAGACGGGTCCTGGCAGTGCCAGCCAGCCAACAGATGACAGACTTGCCACTCAACAGGATTTCTCCAGATGAACCACCATTCACCCGAGTGGGAGTTGATTGCTTTGGTCCATTCAAGGTGAAACGTTGAAGGTCTAAGGTGAAAAGATATGGAGTGATATTCACCTGCTTAGCTCTAAGAGCTGTGCATATCGAAGTAGCTGCATCATTGGAGACAGATTCCTTCATCAACACCCTATGTCGCTTTATAGCAAGAAGAGGCCAAGTCAAGGAACTCTGCTCAGACAACGGAACCAACTTTGTCGGCACTGATCGAGAGTTGAAAAGATCTTTGGAACAGTGGAACCAGTCTCAGATCCATGATGAACTCCTACAGAAAGGGATAAAGTGGAAGTTTACGTGGTTCCCATCATGGGGGGGGAGCCTGGGAGAGATTAATTAGTTCAATCAGGAAAGTCCTCAACTTTGTACTTTAAGAGTACAAACTCTGGATGATGACGGTATCCACGCTGTGCTGTGTGAAATTGAAGATATTCTCAACAGCAGACCAACAACAAAAGCATCCACAGAACCCGATGACATGGAGGCTCTAACTCCCAACCATCTTCTCCTCCTCAAAGGTCATTGTGGTCACGGTGGATGATTCTGCGACCCGCAACTCTTGGATCATGGGGAGAGTTAGTCAAAACCGTACAAGATAAAGGAGGACTCGTTCGACAAGTCAAGATCAAGACCAGGACAAGCTGTCTGGACAGGCCTGTCACCAAGATTTGTCTGCTTCAGGAAGCCGAGGACACCTGATAGATTTCTTGTTGACGTGACTTGTTCTGACATGACATGACTTTGAACATAAGACTTGTGGCACAGGTCACACTCTATCTATGCTCTGTAAGTTCTGGAACCTCTGGCCTAGAGACACTGAAAGATTCAGACCCGCTCTTCAAGGACATTGAAAATGGATTATTCTGATATTTGTAAAAACCAAAAAAATCCAAAAGGGATATTGAATTGTTAATCTTGTTTGCATGTATTTTGCATTGAGTTATTCCATGCTGCTATTATTGTTCAGCAATTATTATGTTATAACTAGAAAAATTGCATTTCCTGCGAAAATACAGTGTGAATGCTGAAGCGAAATCTGCTGAATGTACTGCCGAAAAGCTGAAAAAGCTGAAAGCTGAAATGCCAGAAAAGTTAAAAGGGCTGAAAAGCTGAAAAGGCTGAAAAGTTAAAGGCTAAAGGAGTTGAAAAGTTAAACATTTTTATTGCTGAACATTAAGTTAATTGTTTGAAAGAGCTAAAAAGGCAGAAAGGTGAATATCTGAAAAGGCTAAAAGGCTGTAGAGTAAGAGGGCTGGAAGAGGTTACAATATTTTTTAAAAAGCTGAAAAGGTGAAAAGCTGTAGAGTAAGAGGGCTGGAAGGGGTTAAAATGGTGAATAAAGGCTAAAACCTTGAAAAGGTGAAGGCTGAAAGAGCTTAAAAGGGTGAAAAAAGGATGACAAGGATGGAAGGGGATGGAAAGCTGTAGAGTGAGAGGGCCGAAAAAGCTAAAACAGGTGAAAAAAGGATGAAAAT
>CAEMYA010000021.1:3268380-3288913 GCA_903131615.1 Diplodus sargus
GCTACACACGAACATCCACAGATTCCGATTCAACTTTGTTGTCCGCACGTCTCCGGATCTCCTCAGACCCGACCATACTCGGTCCGGACTCGTTTAGTCTCATTAATCCACAACAGTCAGTTTAGATGCACAGAACAGAACGGGACCGAACTGCCCGCAAAACCCCGGTGCTGCTTGCGCTGCTGCAGGTATAAATCTGCTTGTTTCTTAACGTATGTCATAGGCTTGAGCTCTGCAGTGATTGGCTCTAGTGCGCACGTGGCTACGGTGTGCAGTGATTGGCTCTGGTGCGCACGTGACTGTGGTGGCTCCGGTGGGCAATGTTCCAGGAATTTGTAAAGCATTTATGAAATAATTTATTAACAGTACCATTGCAGTCCAAACAAATGCGAAGTTGCACACCATTGAACCCTAACGGCAGTCATGTTGAAACTCTCAGGTCAGTCTGATCCTGATCCGCAGAGATATTTGAGGCACACACAGCTGTAACCCTAACCACATTCCTTGCTTTTATAGAGAGATATTAAAGTGAGTTGGATTAGATGTGTACATTCTGAAATAATGATGCAGGGGTTTACCCACAAGTCATTGGAAACAACAATATGATAGGCTCTATACCACTGTTGTTTGGTTCAGTTTAAATCAAAGCTGGCCTAATTCAAGTCTTCTTACAGCAGTATTGTGAGATCTTTGTGCATTTTCATTACAATTTATTCATATTTATACAACCAAGAGGCATTTATAATTCATAACGTGTACTCTCCAAACCTTTATTTTAGCTTTTTTAAGCATTTCCTTTTTTAATAATTAAGTTGCATTCTCTGTGTTTGATGATTTCAACTGATAGCCTGATCTATCGACAGAAGACTGACCACCTTAATGAAGATACTTAATCAAAGATCAATCAAAAACAAAGTCAAAGCAGTTTATTTTGATTACAATATGCACATTATCCGACACAATTACAAGTTTTTTATTTAAATTATTTCAACTTTCAACAACCCACTGAAATGTTTGTTGCTGTCGATAAAAACACAGAAATAAAACAAATGTAAGCAGATAAAACACTGCATGAGACAGTGGTGCTCTCGATTTTTTTTTCCAACAGTGGTTAAAGTGATGATGGACCTCACTTGCACTTGTACTTATAAATCAACATGACCTCCTCTGCCTTTGATGTGGAATTTCTCCAGCTCTCATCATTCCCCTATCATTTCAGTGTATGTATAAATTTTTCATTGAATACTTCTATGTCTCTAGCCTGAGCATATAGTGGATCAAATATGCTCCTCGTGTGAAAGAACAACTCCAGGCCTGGTCCTGAGCAGTGATAGATCTAAGGAACTTAAAACACATAAGGCAAAGAGATACCTGAATGAATGAGCAGCAACATATCATCAAAGGAGACCTGTTGAGGAGTCAGTGTTCTCAGTCAGACAAAGGTCAGCTGCATCTTAATTTAAAGGAAAGTATGTGTCTGTTCAGGTCTAGGTAGATATGGAAATCCCTATATGGTGATATCAGATCAGATCACTGTGAGCCAATCTAATCTGCAAAGATTTCGAAATACTCTGACAAAGTAAGTGAGGTGATTTTGTTTGTTTGTTGACAGAGAAAGGAGTGATCTCTCTGATCCAGATTGCAAGTCTAGAAAAAGCAGTCTCTGGAGATCATGAATATCTTCAAACATTCAAGGCGAGAATAACTTGGCGGTTCGACTGAGCGAAGAACCTAATTCAATCTAGCTGAACTTTGCTGGCTTGGTGCGGGGCTGCTGCTCAGAACTGCTGCTCAGAGTTGTTCTATTTACTTGTTTTCTTCCTCTGTGACACACCGGCACCAAGTGTTTCACAAGAAGCCACTTGCAGAGAAGGGTCTAGGTTTGGACTTGAAATGGAACATACTCAAAACAGGCAACAGTAAGCAATAATCAGTATTTTATGTACAGTGCAATAAAATATTGCAGATGTGTTTTAATACATTCCCTGCTGGACTCTCTTGCATAGGAAATAATGACTGAATAGTCTGTGAATGCATTCTGGGCAAGATTCCCTACTGACTGCTACATTGTTGTTGACTCACACACTCAGCCAGTTGAGGGTTTCATTAAGTTGAGCTGAGGTTTTAGAGTAATGGAACAGCATTTAAGATGGGAATAGATTCATCTGAATGAGAGAGCCAAAGGGAAGTGAATGAGGACATATTAAAATGACAAATGAAATGGAGTTTTAGTCACATGCTCTCTCTTCTGTCCTTCCCAGTGATGGAAAACCTTTGACCTTCCTACTGTAGACAGAACCGCAGAGTGGGGTGAAATGTATTTGCTTAGGGCGTAATTGCCTACCTAGCTGAATTGCCAATCAGTGATTTTTTCTGTAAAACATTTTCTATCTCTGTCCTTCACTTGTTTCTTGCAACATCATTCAGTATTCATCCACACATAGCAAGTCACTGTGGATGAATGTGTCAGCTAAATACCAAAATTGCAAATGCAAATGAGACAGGCACAGGCAAAAAATAAACATGACTGCATTTGAATACTGCTAAGAGCAGGTGGTGCTTCTGAATGTGTAAGGTCATGGGGTCATGTGTGTTTTAGGGGGATGGGGTGCCAGTCGAATATACTATTTCAGATTTAAAATATTGTATTTTTTTTTGTCTTTTCACATCATGTCTTTCATCTAAACTCTGTTTGTTTAACCAACACTATAATCATCATTCTCTTCATCTTTTTGGTATAGCTGTAATAAATATGCATGAGAGTATACACCCCCACTCCCCCACCCCGTTGTGTGTGTGTGTGTGTGTGTGTGTGTGTGTGTGTGTGTGTGTGGAGGGCTCAGTTGGGCATCAAATAATAGGCCATCATCAATCTCTGTCACACTCTTCAGGGACTAGGGAGGGTGTATGTGTATGTGTGTGTGTATGTGTGTGTATCGAAAGGAGGGGAACAGGGGCCAGGTCATGTGCACGTGTGTGTGGTTGGGGGTGTGAACTCAAGAGATGAAGAAAATGTGGGGGAGACAAAGAAAGGGTTATGGGTTTTACAACAATGCATGAGGGATATGTCTGTGTGTGTGTGTGTGGCTGTGTGTGTAAGGTAGAATTATTGTGTGAGGCATATGTCTTTGTGTGTGCATGTCTGAGTGTGTGAAAGACTGACATATGTGGCTGTAGCCACAGCATGTCATTGAGGTTATCTTATCTGGGAAGAGTGGCAGCAGTAAGAACATTATCTGTGTTTGCTGATGTTATTTTTGTTATATGTTCCCTCAGACAGGGCCATGGTGACACATTCTTTCTGTCTGTCCAAATCACAAGAGTGTCATCTTCCTCTCTGCCTGTCTTTATCTGGCACAAAAGAGTTTTCCCCTCACGCAGAGTCTGTGGACAGTTCTATCTAAATCTTGGCTGCATGAGAGAGAGAGAGCTATTAGGATCATCATATACATCTTTATCATTGGCTACATTGAAATTGTCCATTGTGTTCAGGCTGATGTGCAGTAAACCTCTCACTGAAATAGTTAAAATTATGAAAATTGTATTGCACTGAGTTACTAGCTTTGTTTATAAGGTTGTTATCCAGTGGATTATACTTGACCCACTGGTAGCTGTTCATCAAAAATATTCAGTCATTATAGAAGTTATGTGAGTGTAAACTGATAAATGTATAATTTGTCATTATAGTGAATAGCAACAGTGTTTGTTTACGGCAGCGGTGGAGTTGTTCGAGTGGGGCGGGGTGTGGTAGGTCTTTTCACCAATCAGCATTGCCCTTTGCCATAGCAAGCGCTAGAGGGGCGGGTCTTGCGGATCTATTAGCCAATCCGGGTCTCCCTTTCTTAGCACCAGGAGAAGTTAGCAGTCAGCAGCCAGTCTGGTCCGTAGTCACGATGGATGCAATACCATACCTTCTGCTCGTCCTCTTGTTCTGGACAAGGATACAAGAAAATACCGGTAAGTGTCCTTAAATGGACAACGCGAACTTGTATTTTCTGTTTCTCGCGTTTTCCTCGAAAGTTAAACTCTCGTGGCCGGCCAGTTTCGCTAGAAAAGCTCTTTATTCAAGAAGCCCGAAGAAGCAGAGTGTGCCTAACTAAGATGGCGCAGGGTCGGTGGCCAGCCTTCTGCTGCCTGTCTGAGGAATGTTTATTGTCTGGGAAAAAAGAAGCAGGCAGCTGAAAGTCACAGTGGGTTTACAAGAGGCGACGTCTATAGCTCAGGATCCAAGCTTGCCTCTCCTCGGCCAGGTTTGGTCACAGCTTTTGGATTCTGCTCTCCCAACAAAGAGCAGTGGAGTGTGTCCGTGGAAACAGTCCTCAGTATCGCAAATACAAAGTTGGCAGCATCACTGTGAGGATGTTTGCTTTTAATCGGGCACTGGTTGTTCATTTACCTTGTGCTTGGAGCATGTCCCCTCACAGGTTTTTTAGGGGGTACGTAACGTTAGTTGAACTGCGCAAGTTTGTGTTGTCTTGGGGCTGAATGGTTATGTTTCATGTGACCGTTATCTTTCGGAGCTGTTCAGTTTCACTTCATGTTCGGACCTCACGCACTATTTTCTTATCCCAGGTGCGATGACAATAGCGTCTGTGCTCAAATGTTTTGGGGAGATGTTGGACTCTTGAAGTAAAACGGGCAATTACATTCATGACTTCTCTGTCTCTTGCTAATGTTTTTAGAGTCTGTTTAATGAATATTCGCCCCGTCTGCTCTGCTGTCTAATTACTTAACGTTACTAAGTTAATTAGCTGCATTGAGTGTTAACTGGTGTTTTAACTTTTCTATTCAGCACCATTAGCATTCTGACACACACTTCTTCTCTGCACCGTCGTGGTAGCCTGCTAGCTCTTAGCTACTGTCAATAACAGTGTTATAACTATGACAGAGTTTCGACATTTTTCGTTTTCTTGTTAAGCTATACCTAAACGACGGGTTTGTGTCAGGAAATAGAAGTTTTTCATGTGATTCGTTATCACACTGGTCTTTTTCGTTCAGACAAAGTGCAGAGGAATTTTCGCCGTAGACTCGACGGTTAAACAGCCTGCTGTTCAGCGATGGGACACATTTCTTCGGTAGCCTTAACGTTACTTCTTCTTTCTCTCAGTAAAACATTACTACGCAGTCGGCTTCACCGGACTCCTTTCAGACTCGACTTTGAATATCGCTTTGCAGTCATACTTTCAGCTCACTGCGTGCTGTTGCAGAGGTGGATGGCTGCAATTGAAATGTTTAAAGCAGACCTATTTTGCGTATTTCATTCATGCCAAATAAACGGGAATCTGCTGCAGAGTTTTGTGGCATAGGTTAAGGTGGGGGGGGGGTGTTATGGTCGCCGATAAGCAGCATTGAAATTTCCCCCACGATTTGTGAATTGGATTCGGCATGTATAGCTCCTCATTAGAGAATGGCACTGATACGCCACTCACCGTCGCAGCTACCATTCATGCCCGCCCTCTCTGTGCTGAGATTTTTATTTTCATTTTGCAGCGGAACTGTGTTTTTTCTTTGTTTCAGTGGTCAGCATATTGCAAAAAGGGAAGGCTTCTCTCATCCAAACAGCTGATAGTGTTTGTTTTCCTATTGACTCGCAGTCTCAGGCGTTTCCTTTGTGTGACATTCCTTTGTGTGGAGAGAGAGCCTCGCCATGAGTGCAGGAGCATGCTTTTCAAACAGCATACATGAAAATCTCATCAGAACCTAGGCATGCCAAAAGCAGGATCGTGTCCTCAAATACCCCATCACTGCTTTAGATGCAGGCTGGTTATTAAATTAATATGTTGGCTTGGGGACACACAAGAAGGGTGGGAATTCCGTTTTCTTTGTCCAGCAATAGGATTGTCATGGCGTGGGTCCATGGCCTGAGCTGCATCATTTCCATCAGAAAAGCAGCCAATACTATAGATGCAGATAATCTTACCCACAGATAAGGAAAAAAAATATCTGTGCACCCGTGTACGTTTCAGCTCTTACGTGACTAAAATGAAAAACAAGGCTATATGTGATATGTAATCTTAAAAGGGTAGATGTGATTTAACCACAAAACACCTCCATTCACACCTTTCCATATCATGTTTTTGTTCAGTGGTCAGGACCACACCCCTGCAGCTCACACACTCTTGCTTCAGCAGCATTCAGATACAGCAGTGTACAACATACAAAAGCATCCGCACACATCTGAGTGCTGGCAGTGCGCTTTTAGGTGGTGTCACTATTACTCTTCTCCTCCTCGCAGCCCGAGTCATCCTCCTGCCTAATAGGCTCTGTCCTCACGCTCTATCACTTGGTTCCTCATCTCAGCCCTCCCACCCCCAGTTCCATTTGTCTGCTCTGAGTCTTGTGCATCGCCCCATGCCCCCTATAGGCATATTAAGTTAACGGGGCACATTTAGCTGTAGCGGCAGTAGAATGCACAGTCAGTCATTGCAAGCAACTTTCAAGGAAGACTCCAAATCAATGGCTTATAACAGAGAATATAGGTAATCAGTTTAGGATGTCATCTCAGCTTCTTTTGACCCAGAGTTGCATTTGTTAATGAAATTACTAGGGGTGTCACAGTTTCTATTTAAAATCAAAATCGATCGAAATTGAGTCACAATCTCGAACTTCGAATTAAAAATGGGATCGTCGATGTTGTCACGCCGCCATGTCACGTCCGGTCGGCTTGCCGAGCGGAAAAAAACACACCTGTGTTGAAGTGCTGCGAGTCAACCTCCTCTAACTTAGCTACTAGCTAAGCCAGTAGCTATTAGCAACAGCCAGCCAAATGATAGCGTGGTGTTACACCATTCCTGTTCAGCTCCCGGACCATGGTCGGGAAACACAGGGGGGATGATTTCCTCCAGGGCCGAAGTTTGTATTTACCTTCGGGGTGAACACCTTTCATGTGTTAAGCTGATACCAGGGAGCTTTGCTGTATCTAGTCGTCGCCTTTATTCACAGCCAAACTGCAGACTATACTGTACACTTACTGTCGTTACTACTGCTACTCCTTTCGCTTCTCCTTCCTCTCCCATTCATTCGCTGTCCGCACGTACACACGCCCCCTCACTCTCGCTCGCCCACTCACACCTTACGCACCATAGGCACACACACCTGATGCACCGCCCTATTCCTGAAAGGGGCTACGGCACTCATACAACAATGGCAGCTGCAGATGCAGGAGACCCATCAACAGAATTTGAAACTCTGCAGAAACTAGGTGTCAGGTTATTTTGTTGAAGTTTCCAGTTGACTGAAGATATGTTATTGTTACATTATGTTGTTAATAAATGTTTTAAACTTGGCAATGTAGTGTGGTACATTGCAAACAAAGGTCAGAAATTATATTGCATAAAAGTCTAGTCTAAAAATGGCATAGCAACCTGTGCTTTAAAAAAAAAAAAGGAAAAATTGAGAATCGACTCGAATCGTGACCTTAGAATTGAAAATGTAATCGAATTCAGGATTTGGAGAATCGTGACATCCCTAGGAATTACTTAAAATCTAGAGAGGTATTTCCTGCAGTTTTTTCATGGTGAAAAGTATACAATATGTTTATAGATTTTTGTTGTATTGTTCGGCGAATAAAATAGTGAAAGATCCCAACAGTGTTTCCTGGGGTTCAAGATGACATCCTCTAACATCTTGTTTTCATCCACAACCCAAGTATATCATTTTACTGGCATAGAGGAATAGAGAAACCAGAGGGGAGAAAAAAAAATCACATTTAAGAAGAAACTAATCAATTAATTGTTTGATGCCACTCTACTATGAATTAGGGAAGTTACATTGTTTTGGCAGTTTGAACACAAGAAAGTAACAGGAAATGACACAGTGTAAGTGCTGAAACGGCAACAAACTGCTTCATTGGAACGAACACCTTTGTAATGCCAAAGAATGTTTCACAACATTTATTGCTCACTGAGATTTGACTTAATTTGCTTGACTTGAGAGCTTTCTCACTCATGTCCACAACTTGTGCACTCAGCTGTGCGGACCCTTATTTAGAGTGCTACATGTGCAATCATTCCCCACTGGTGTTGGTAGGATAAAAAAAAAGTCAAATTAAAGTCTGGAGTAAATGTGTTGTTGATTTAAAAAAAAAAAAATGTTGCAGCCCTACTATAATAGAAACCAGGATTCTGTGGAATACAAAATGTACTATCAACATTTCTGATCCTTCTTTGTCATGTTTGGAGGAGTGTCATCAATAATGTAATCGTAAACTAGAAATGCACCCGGTTAGGGTTAGGGTTAGCGCATACCTCCGCCAAGGCCCAACAGCCCCCTTTAATTCAATCAAGCCTAATCTACCATCAAACTTTAAAGCCCTGTGCCCAGGGTATAAAATGAGATTTTTGACCTACCCGCCAATGGCAGGTAGGGTTGGAAATTTTACCGGCCAAAATATGTTTTGACCGGCCACTGGTCGTGTTTATAATCACGACCTAACTAACATATTTCCTGTAGGAATTGTTAATTGCCCACTATTTGTTTTTTAGTAGGGAACTATCTAAACTACTACTTCTACGGCTCCACTGTCTCTCTTTACATTTATTTTGTCCCGTTGTTGGCTGCAGCTAAGAAAGAAATAGTCCAAAAACGCAGTGTTTCCCAGGGATTTTTTTGTAGCACTGGTGCTCTGAGTCGGAAACCTAGCAACACTAGGGGAATCCGGGGGCATGCGCGCCACCCCCCCCCCCGGAAGAAAATTTTGAAAAATAACCCTTTATATGGTGACTACTGGTGAGATTTTTGAAGAAAAAAAAAGTCATTTTCAGAATTTCAGAATCAGAATCTAAGACATGAGACGAAATAGTGTAGAAGTTAACATTGCTGCTTGAAAAATAACCTCTTGAGCATTAGAGAACTTTTTTGCCATTATTTTCTTTATAATTATATTCTTATGGAAACAATCTGTTTCAGAAGTCAGTGGGCCACATGACATGGAAGATATTGAAAAAAATGCAATTATTTTGTATTTATATATATATATATATATGCTAAGTAATTTAATGACGGTCCCTAAATCAGTCTCAGTGATTCAGCGAGGCTCTGGGAGGTGAGCTGACCGTCCTCCTGCTGCTGACACTGGGAGAACCTCAGTAAAGTCGCGGCTGAACCCGAGTGAATATCCAACCTAAAACTAACTTCACCCTGGTTTGATGAGTCGCCTGTTGCAGTCTTTGAATAGAATGACAAGGATTTCAGTCACTCAAATGGTGACTTGTAGAAATTATACAAATGGCAGTAATAACAATAATAATCGATTTCAAGATAACTTAGGCTGTAGTGCTTTCACTGTGTGCAACTTAAATTCGCCATTCGCCCGTGATATGAAACCGGCAGAAATCGCTGTGTAAGTGTATATTGTACACTTTATTGCTGTCGCTACTACTGCTACTCCTTTCGCTTCTCCTTCCTCTCTCATTCATTCACTGATCGCACGTAAGCACACTCCCTCACTCTCGCTCGCCCACCAACACCTCATGCACCTGACCACAGCTTGCAAGCTCTGCAGAAACTAGATGGCAGGTTATTTTGTTTAAGTTTCCAATTGACTGAAGATATAAGTTATTGTTACATTATGTTGTTAATAAATGTTTTAAACTTGACAATGTAGTGTGGTACATTGTGAACAAAGGTCAGAAATTATATTGCATAAAAGTCTAGTCTAAAAATGGCATCGAATCGTGACCTTGGAATCGAAAATATAATTGAATCGAGGATTTGGAGAATCGTGACACCCCTAGTAACTGCTCTTTAAAAGTTTGGCGCAGTGACTGTAGCCGTTTTTAGACAGGTCTGCCGATTTTCCGCCTCGGAAAAATCGGAAATGTACCGGCCCGTGGGTGAGATGGGCGGAGGTGTCAATGACGTGCACTGTTGTGCGACCCACAGCCGGGGATTTTTAAAACCAGGAAACAGCTGATCACAGCAGTCAGTCCATCCCTTCATCCGCAGACATTAAGATGAGCAACTGGACAGCCGCTGAGATCCAGGAGATGCTCGTGTTTCCCGGATCTCAGCTGCTGTTTGGTTGTGTTAGCTTGTTGTTGTAGCGCAAGCTAGGAAGCTACTTTCAAATTAAAAGCCCCCGCTAAGAACCCAGTCCAATGGGGTGCAATGTAAAGCTCTTATTTTGAAGACAAATTCTATGTCACTGTTCACTGCCCAACTTCGAGCTTCATGTCACATCACATGTTTACGCTTACCTCAGAGGTGGCTTTTGGAAAAGGAGGGATATTACGCCTCGGTTTTAAGACAGGCCGGCACATTGCCGTCCTTACCTTGGAGCAAATGTGCCGCCTTTTCTATCTAAAAAAGGCTATTGATTTGAGCGCAGCAATGTGGCGGCACATTCCCGGTGTGACTGAACCGAAGAGGAACAACACAGAGGAGATAGGTGGAAAGGAAGGTGACAAAGAAGGCGAGACATGAGATCGGATGGGTCCCATCCGTAGTTCTGATGAATAATTAATCAGTGTTTCCTTTGTCAAAGTTTTGCACTGTTAAAGTTTTCAATTTGCAATGTTATGAAATTTAATTAATAATATTCAAATGTATTTCTAAATAATACTTTGGCCACTTTTCTAAGCATGTATTGCTATATAATACTGTTATCTCCATGATAAAAAATGTACTTGGCCGGTAGATTCTTTAATCTACCGGTCCCCTTGGCAGGTGAGCCAAAAAGTTAGTTTACAACCCTGTACTCAAGGTAACCAAGGAGTTCTAGCCAATCAGAGCAGAGAATGGGCGGGCCTTAAGTTTTCAGGCACCTCGGACAACGTAGCCAGAGCGATTGATGTAACATCAGCCCAGAGGCTCTGCACACTTTACATTGAGACAAATGAATGCGACTGCCACAGTCGTTAGATTTCATCAATGAGACCAACATTAATCTCCTAATAAGAATTTAACCAGCCAGCAGTAAACCTCTAAAAGCATGCTGATAAGTTACTTGGCACGTTTTTCTTCCCCTGGGATGACGATGGAGGTCGGCCCCGGGCGATCAGATCAGTAGCCCGGTGCTGCTGCCGCTGTGACAGCCGTTGCCCTGGTCCCCGGTCGTGGCTCCCACAGAGTCTGCACTGGATTAAACTGTGACTTTCACACATGAGAAAATATTAAAACTGTGACGTGTTAACAGCGCTAAAGCCAGAATTGAAACAGCTTTTAGCAGCTTTACGGCTATTGCTGTCGATTGCTGCGAACTGGTGACAGCGATGCCAATTTCTGTTAGCCCGTCTATGAGGTTTTACATTGTATGTTAGCATTAAGCTAGCGGACTTAATGCTTATTGATACTGGCTGTGTGTGTTTTGAACGTTGTTTCAAACTATAATGTGGGTTTAATTGAACATATTTGATGCTTAAATGTATATTGCTGCTTAATATAGGCCTATTGCCTTACTCTTTTTATTTTATGTATGCCATTTTTACTGTAGGGCAGGCTAATCTTCAATTTGGAGTGACAAATAAAACCTTGAAGCAAAAAAATGCCCTTTTGTTGGAGAGCTGACATTGATGTTATTAAGATTTTATTTTGTATTGAGATTGAGGAGTCACGTGCCAATTTGAGTTGATTTGGGCGGGGTCTGAGCCGGTCGGCCACAATGGTAGGAGACGCTATCGGTTGTCAGAGGCAATGCCTTCAGAATTTCACAGAGGAGCGACTAAACATTACAGAGCTCTTTAATTTTTGCACATTTATTATTTCGGCAGGACAGAGACGGATCTACGAATACGAGAAAGAAAAGGAAGACAGTAAAGCAATGCAAAAAGATAAGGCAAAAGAAAAGGGACCTTACCGGAAAAAGCTCACACCAAGCGCAAAACAGCGGTTTCGGACATCTAAAATATCGACCCATACGAGGCAGGGATTAAAATCAACGCCGTCCCGTCATCCCGGGGAAGTAATAAATTGTCATCGGGAGGATCAATAATCTAACTCGGGACGACCTCGGGACGACGAGAATTTTGGCTGACTACATTTTTCTGTTTAAAAGTTTTCATCACTTTCTGCAAACCAGAATGTTGGTCGGTGGCAAAAGATCTATGTGAACAGGTAAATGAAACAGGACTGACTGGCGCGCTCGCGTTTATGTTGTTCTGTGACACAAGTGGCAACAATGTTGCAGCCTGTTGCGTTGTGCTGTTTTCCGTTCGAGCTCGGACGAGACGAGGATACTGTGGTAGCTACTACCACTCAACACGATGTAGCGCTGGCTGAAGCCGAGAGGAGAGTGTACCCAGCCCCAGGACATCGCTCAGCCAGTGCGATGTGAGAGTGATGGCGAAACAACTTTTCCCACAGAGCCTGACGTAAGCTAACGCTACAGAATCACCACTCTCTCGGCAACGATAGCTGCTACATTGAGTCTCGGGGCAGAAAGGTTTTTAGTGGCTAACGATGCCAGTAAGCTAGGAAGCTAAGAAACTGTGGGAATTGTGGTAGAAAGATACTTTGATAACGACCGATACTTTAACGTCCCACACATTCAGACATGTCAACGCAGGGTCTTTTTTGACGATATCAGTCTGTCAGAGACGTCTCAGATATCAGAGACGTTTTAACAAGCTAGTCAATCACTGCACATTATTAACCTTCTAACCTAACCCTAACCCGAGTGAAAATGCAGAGAACAGAACAGAACTCTCATCGACTGGGGGGTGTGATCGAAAGTAAGGTCTTTCTTCTTATTGCAGTCAACCAAGCAATCCGGCATCTCCATGTCAGGACTTGCTTTCCTTGATGCTGTGTCCATTTGGGCAACCTAAAAAACTGTATTCCATTGTTCCTATGTTTTCCATATGTATCGTGTGAGGTACTGGAGCAGTTTTTAACGCAGCAGTGACTTCAGGCATGGTAAAACAGTGCGGAATTGTAAAAACCTCCTCTACTACCGAGTTAAGAACACACGTAAACAATTGTGTTTTGTTGCCGGCATCCTGCCATCATGGCGGAGAGGGGGAAGATCCTGCGAGATACCGTGATATCGAGGGGAGGGGCTCTGTACCATGACTACAACTCCTCACTCTCAATTGTATTTTATTTATTTTGATTTATTTCATTTTGTAGGGGCTGGGCTGCCTAAACGGCAAGGACCCTAGTTTTCTTGTGCATCAAGATGTTTGACAACGTTTTGGCAAATTCACCCATTGCCATAATTTCTATACTATAGGGATTATGGCAATGGGCGAATTTGCCAAAATGTCAATGCAAGGATGTTAGTTTTTCAGATGCTCATATTTCATTTTTTAAAAACTTTGAAATTGTTATTCCAACTTCTTGATGTGATACATGATTGATGCTCTCAAAGTGCACCAGATAATTGGGGCCACACTCCCCAATAGGGATGGGCATGATTAATCGACGATCGATTAATTGATCATTTAGAATTTCGTAAGTTACCTGCGAGTTTCCGTGTATTTCAAAAGTAATCATGAAGTGGTCACGGCGAAGTGTGGCGTGGGACCATTGTGATTTAAAAAACGACTTAGTTCACTGGCAACACTGCGAAGCTGTGTATAAGTACAACTCGTTCACGACTCAAATGATGTACCACTTGAACAACCCATGGAAACATGGAAATCCATTCTGTAGTTTTTGTGTTATCCTGCTGACAAACCAACCAACAAATGGACATGGTAAAAACCTCCTCCTCCTTGTTGGAGGTAATGATAGACAAGTGAAATAACCTAAATTTACTCATATAGAGTTTAAATTCTATTGTGAATTCTAAAGATACACCAGATCAAAGAACTCCATGCTCAGAAATCAAGCAATTTTCAGCTGCACACTTTATTTTTAATTTCTCGGTGTCTACTGCCAGTCAAAGCAGGTTACAACTAGTTTGGGGAATTGAAACCCTCAATTTAATGTTTTGAGTTAGAAACTTTGAATTAATGCAGTAAATTGATTGAAAGCTCCAGGGATCCGATCTAAGGGATGCATTGATGATGCATATATGCAAAGGGTAATAGGGTTAAGGCGAAACTCTCGGCAAAAGCAACCAAGGCTTTATTTGGGATTGAATATGAGTCAAGTCTTCGTGTAAAAGCATAATTACAACGAAAGAGGCACTTTTAAGATTTACCGTAGTCTCGGTTTTGGACACGTTCATTTTGAATGGGAGAGTTAGGGGCATGACACGCTAGCATCAAAATCTCTATTTTTAGAACAATAAGAAGGCTCGACACAACATGAAACTTTACTCGTAGCATCACCAGGGTCTCTACTCATGAACACGAGCATTGAGAACAGTGTGCATCTTTCATCAAAGCCAACGAGGGGGCTCCTCTTCCACTTTTTTAGGCTTCACCAGAAGTGTTGTGGTTTATTTAGGGTCAATACTTTGCTCTGGCTTTCATCTGCACGACATCCCCCCGGTGTGGGCCTTTTGTGTTTGTTGTACATTTCTATGAAATGTTTGGGAAGTGCTGTTTATCTGTGTGCTGTGTGCTGCTGCTGTCACTACTAGCAGCAGTGGAATGCCAGGCATGCGGTTGACCCTGAATGCCCGTTGTACCGGCCCAAGGAACCATGACTAAATTGAGAGGTTGTAGCAATGCCAGTGGCCATCAGATTCAAAGGCACCAGTGCGTTAATGAACGGCCCCCCACTCTGTTCCCCTTCATGGGAAGGCCAGGAAATCACGAGCTCTACTGCTTATACTGGGATTCAAACTAGGCCTGCACGATATGAGGAAAATCTGCGATGTGCGATAACACTGTTCAATATTGAGATGACGATATAACTTGCGATAAATAAACAAATATTGATTTTTGCATATTATTAACTATACAGTTAATGCGTCTCTCCTGAATCCAAAATAAGTCCATATAGCTGTGTGATGGTGCAGCTCTGTCACTAGTTGTGGGCAGCGCATATGCGCACACACAGCATATTTCTCTGTGGTGTCGCTGGCTGCAGGACACACACACACACACCGACACAGCTCTCTGACCCGTTCCCGTCAGAGTTAAAAACATCCCGTAATTCATTCCCTTAACTGTTTAGTAGCGTGATCAAGGGTGCACACTTGTTTGTCCTACTAGTTCCTGGATACATACATACATACTCACACAATCGGCACACACTCAGTGCTATTTTTCTTTCACCACAAGCTCTTCGTCGACCCTTTTGATGGCTTTTCTCTCCTCCCTCAGCCATCATAACCTGGCAATCACCACCTAACTGATGCCGATTAATTTTGTCAGTGTAGCTAACGGCTAGCTGGGGCTTCATCTGATTGGCCCTTGCATCCAGGGCTCCGTCTAATAGGCTAAATGTTGGCATGCGCATGGTGCATGCATGGCGCATGTAAACAAAATGTTTTTTCTTATTCATCGCATGTCAGGCAGTCTTTTGCAATGTGTTTATCACACATGTTCATAACGCAGTGACAATGAAAATTCGATTTATCGGGCAGCCCTAATTCAAACCCTGGGCCACTGTGGCAAGGACATAGCCTCTGTACATGGGCGCATGGTGGAAGTTAACACATTGACTAGAGTGCTCCGCTGCCATGGTGGAGCTGTAAGGCAGCGGACATATGGTGGAATCGAGGGGTTAGAGATACCTCCAGACTGCTGGTTTGAAGTCCTACCTGTTCAACAGCTGATATGGACTGTATTTGGCATTCATTTAATAATTGCCAACTAATGAATTAATTGATTGCTGCAGCTCTACTATGAATTGGGGGAAGTTACGTTGTTTTGGCAGTTTGAACACAAGAAATTAACAGGAAATGCCACAGTGTACATGCTGAAACTGCAACAAACTGCTTCATTGGAATGGTTTGTCCAAGAATGTTTCACAACATTTAGCGCTCACTGAAATTTGACTTAACTTGCTTGGTTTGAAAGTATTTTTCTGGTTGTAGGCCTATTTGTATGCATGAAGAAACCCATTCTTCACACAAAGAAATGGGTGTACTGTCTTTGCCATATGTACAAGCAATAAGTACAGTACAAGTACAAGTCAAAACCCCGTTCCTCCTCCTGTTCCACAGTAAAGTGATGTATTGTTTTTTCTTGTGTCAGAGTGAAGTTAACACAGAGGTGAAGCAGCAACCAGTGAAGCTATTCCTTTCCTGACTTAGCTTTGTGTCAGATGCAGGACCTGCATCTTTAGCATACAGCCTTCGACCAAACCTCCTCTCCCAAGCCACAACACATCATATCGATCTATTTGCTTCATCAAAAGAAATATAGAGCCTCGCACTGAATGTCAATATGTAGATACCACTGCACTTAAGTTTTCAGGTTATTGACGGTTTTCTGCATTAACAGAATGTCTTGATATGGGATTGAGATCTGACTGATACAGTTATAGCAGAATAAAGGAACCTAATTTTTAAGGTTGACTGCTCACTGTGACAGCCATGCAGTCTTGTATCCAACATCATTGAATTCAGAGTCCAAATAAAAGCTAACAAGCTCAAGTCTAAATAAGATGACTTAAGCTGAACTCGCGTCTAATTCTGTTTTCACAACAGCAGGTTTGCCATGTGTGAAGGACGCTTGTTGATAATTATGTAGTCTATCGAAGCTATCACAGTACCACACGGCAACACCAACAAGTTGCGTGTGTGTGTGGAAAGGAGTTATTTGGTGTAGGCTATTACTCTCTACCGATTTAAGACAAATTAGTTTCCACATCTTAACATGATATCTAGTCATATCGACATCAGGCTACAGCCTCTACAAATACCATACACTCTAACTAGTAGGGTTGTCACAATACTAACATTTTGAACTCGATACCAATATTCGATACTCGATACCATTTTCGATACAAGGATTAAAAAAAGACTCCAAAATTTAAAAGAAATATTTCTATTAACTAGAAAAATGCAAAAATAACCTCTGTTACAACATGTAACAATTGACAGAACCGCACGTTAAATATTTATAATAAAAAACAGTTGTGCAAAAAGAAACTGCAACTATGATAACAAGTTTCAGGTCTGAGGTAGTGCAAAAAATAATCGGTATCGATACTTTTGAAAATGAGTATCGTATTCGATACAACATTTTAGTATCGATACTTTTTTGAGTTTCAATACTTTTTGTCAACCCTACTAACTAGTGATGCTAGGCTCTGTTAAATTAGCTAACATCAATCTTTACATTAGCTTGTGTCGGAGACACTTGGTGAGCTGGTATTAACTGGATGTTTTCGGTTCAGATGTTGAATCATTGTTGACATGCTGTTGTGGTACGCCAGTTCTGCTTTGCAGTAGACACGTTGCACTTTGTTATCTTCTTTTTTAAGTGTGAAATGATCCCACAATTTGGACAAGAGTTTGTAGGACAGTAAAATTGAAGAACAAACACTTTATGAAACTGCTCTTCGAGGAATTATTTGGATGTAGAGCTGGTAATGTAGCATAGCAGCCTGTAATCACCAGGCATGTTGTAAATGTAGGATGTGGGGGCCAGGCTCCAGAGCAACTAACCAGTCAGCCAGTTGAGTCTGAGCGGTGAGTCAGCTGCTTCAAACGGCTCTCCCCTCACTGGCCTCCATTAATTTCCACCCCCGCCTCTTCCACTATCCCTGTGTTGCTCAGGAGGGTTTCTCTCTATGCATCTCTGTGCACGCCTGCTCGGAAGTGACGTAGGCTTTATCTTAGAGTGCCGTGCTGTTGGGACTGTCCAGCTGAAATGGGGAATTGTGGGGAGAATGATGTCCAGTTGCATCATTTAAATAAACCCAAATTCTCTGTTGAGCACGTTTTGTGTAGCCTATAATTTTGAGTTTTTGGGCAGCATATTTCACACTAATCGTACTCCGGTAGAGTAGACCAAACCCTCATGTTTTGTTGCTTACAATGAAGCAGAGCCTCAATGCAACAACAGAAACAGTCGTGCTCTTTGTAGCTGTTAGATGAAGAAATTACGATGAGACATGCAGTGTAGTCCTCTGTGTTAGGGAATATTGAAGAGAGGCGGACATTCAGAACACGATGAAGACTTTGTTGAACTGTGAGATGAAGGGCTCTACCTTAAACACTCGCATGCGTTTACATGCACAGCTTGGTCAGATTACAGCCATAGTTCAATTTTATTTATTGGCTGAAGCATGTCATACCCCGGTACGATAGGTAGCGCTGTACCCATTTCAACTAGTGGTAATAGAGCCACCTCCAGTTGAACTTTTTCCGTCACCAGCAACAACAAACTCTGCCTCGGCATTCGAGAAAGATGGCGTATGAAGAGCGAGACGAAGCTACATCTATGTGCATTTCGTATATGGTGTACATGATAATTACACAAACTAGGTGCACATTTGGTGCTCTTGCTTGCGGTGATTTTGGAGGAAAGACGCCGCTGCCGCCGTCCTTATGCTTCGGGCGCACGGCCCCAGGAAAAAAATCTCGAGCCTGCTCAGAATGCAAAATCCAAATCCAATTTGATGGAATGTAAACATGCAGGAGTAATGCGACTATCAATCGAATAACCTAGGTGTTTTAATCCGACTATGAGAAATCCGATTTTAGTCAGACTAAGGTGTATACATGCATTTTAGAAATCCAATCATATTCGGACTAACCCAGTAATTCGTTTTTTTTGAGTGTCATGTAAACGCACTGACTGTCTATTGTAAATGACTGTGTGGGCGTTCAGTGTCTGGGTTAGAGCAGCTGCCAGGGTGCAGGCTGTCTAACCTTTAGATCAAGCTGCTGCATATTTATAAGAGCAGCAGCTCGGACAGATGTACTGCCTGCTCCTCCCCTTCCATTGTCAGTCTGTATGGCTATCCATACCTCCCTCTTTGTTTTGTTGGAACAAAAGCTGTCTCAGCGTTATTTCATCTTTTGTTATTAAACCGGCCAGTTGCATGGCACACACAATGTTTCATTAGGAAGAGTTGCAATTGATGAATGCCCAATTTTCTCCAAATGCAACACAGTAAAAACAGCTGTGACCAATGTGCAAAAACCAGTTTCTGTTTTCAGCACAGAATTTTTGCATCAGTGATTACATGATCTTATTTGAGAATAAGTGGGCACACACATCGAGGGAACTGCTTTCTATGTCAGATACTGCATTTCCACAAAAATGAGTGGTTACAAGTTTTTTTAACGCAGGTCAACCCACTAAAAATTGGCTATTGGCCCCATTCCCATTTCCCACAGGAAAGGCTGCGCATCTGTGATATTTAGCTGAAGCGTTATGTTGTGTCAAGATTGCGCTGGAAACAGTTGTAACAGAAGAGAAAACAACAATAGACCCATTGTGAAAGAAACATCTGTAAAAATGACTTGTTTGACAATCATAATTTGTGCCATTCGGTCCAGCAACATTTAGAAAGTCCAGAAGAGCTGCAGGACTAAATTATTTTATTCCCCTTCAAGTTAGCTGAGCGCTAAAACTGAAGTAAGCCAGTTCAGTCAGCGAGCCAGGTATTTTCATAGCATGGACGTAGAGCATTTTTTGGCTTTAAAACACCAGTAACACTGTGTCCAGTAATAAAAGGCCTTAATAGACCACATCCCAAATTCCTTCCTTATTCACACGCCACCACCGGATGTTGATAACGTGTCATCACTTTGCACGACGAAATTTTGCGTGTTCACCCGGGTCTTATGTTTGGATCAAAGCCAAGCTGAGGTGATTAAAAACCGGTGTCTACTGCAGAGTCAGTTGACCTGGGTGTAAATGCAGAGATTACACTTGTATACACAAGCTGATCTCAGTGGGTTTAAGTAGGACTACTGTCATGTCATGCCTTTCTGAAACTCTCAGGTTAATGCAGATTGGACTGTTGGTGTGGCATGTTGCTTTACTTCCCTGCCAGGCTTTTTCCTCTGAACTCTCCTAAACAGGTTTTCTTTCCAAAACTGGCTATTGATCCCTAGTTTGTCCAGTGTCAAGGACAGTGTGTTGTGTCTACTATGGTTGGAGCTGTGGCTCCAGCCTCAACCCGCAAGGACCAACAATTCAGCTGGGCAGATATGCTGGTCTGCTATGTGTTTGTATTTAGGGGGAGGTCCACCCAAGTCTGGGCCTGTGGGCCCCCCTTGCCCAACACACACACACACACACACACACACACACACACACACACACACACACACACACACACACACACACTTTTAACTCTATGCTTGTGCAAACCCTCATTGATATAATGCACTCTGCACTCTATCCTTACCCTAAACCCAACCTTAACGCTTAAAACCAGATCTGAACCCTGAAACGGCCCTTTAAAGGGTTGTCCCAATGTTGGGACTAGTCAAAATGTCCTCACTCCCAAGGTCTAAAAATCAATTTGCCCACACAGAGACAAACACACTCTCTCTCTCTCTCTCTCTCTGTCACACACTCACACTCACACTCACACTCACACACACGCACACAGAGAAGGCACATCTGGTGTGGACAAAGGGCTGGCCATAATGGGGGTGGATGGGGGTAGGGTATGTTGGGCGGGGGGGTCCGTGACCCATGGAAATGACTCCTCTCTTGCGCACACGCGCACACGCACACACGCACACACACATAAACACACACATAAACACACACACACATAAACACAC
>CAEMYA010000022.1:25025-37675 GCA_903131615.1 Diplodus sargus
GTCTTTGTTTTCTTTGTTCTTGTTTTGACCTTTAATTTAGCAAATCCAAAGCATGTTTGTGTGGTAAAATCACAGGTAACAAGTCAAATTTGCAATATGTTACAGTATTTTTTAAATTGTAAATTTGCAGTAAGTTACTGGCTACTGGTTGCATTACTTTTACAGTAAAAAATACAGGCAATTACTGTAATTTACATACAGCAAGATACTGTAATTCCACAGCTAAATACTGCTATATTACACTAATTCCATGGGCATGGCAATTGTGAAGTTACAGTATACAGCTGTAGATACATTGTATTTTACTGTGAAATGTGTACAGTACATTATTGTGAAACATGTACAATACATTACTGTGAAATATTCACAATAAATTACTGTAAAATTACTGTGAAAGTAATGCAACTAGTAGCCAGTAATTTACTGTAAATTTACAGTGAAACATTTTACAGTGTTGCTGTGTGAACAGCTCACGCTCCTGAAGTGACCTGCATGCGCAGTTGATCATTGATGACATCACGCCACAGCGGTGTTTACGGAAGCGAACATGGTAACGGCAACCGGTAACAGTGTGTGGCGGCAGCCGCCAAATACTTATGAGGTCTAAAACCTCACTGTCCCTCCACTGGCCGCCTGCTTCACTGCTGTCCTCCATGTTTGTTTTGATTATGTTCGTGGCTCCCGCTCGCTCCACATTTAAATGTGGCCTGAATCTGATTAGAAAATGTCAGATTCAATGCGACTTGTGCTGTTCACACTGTCAAAAGCAAATCAGATATGGGTCACATATGAGCGAAAAAATCAGATTCAGGTCACTTGTAACTGCAGTGTGAACGTAGCCAAAGTGGCGATTGATTGTGAAGTGGAAGGAAAATGTATTGTGGTATATTTGGTGCAAAACATATTTGTGTATCTGTATCAAACAATGTGAAGTTGTGGACAAAATTTGAATATGTGCAACTCTGAATTTGAACTAGCAAAACAGAGAGAAAGTGACAGGACGCTAAATTTCGCAGCTTCGCATCAGGGTTTATTTATTGATGTGGTTGATATATAACCTAGCTTGAAAGTTGGCTATATCGCTGTCTCTGCTGCCGTTAGTTTAGCGTGCACTGAATCCACCAGCATCTGATTGGCTGTGGGACAAAAGCCCCTCTCCTCTGATTGGCTGTGGGATCAGTCGATCTCAGATCAGCACCCGCCTTTTGCACCATAGACTGAATGCACAGATAGTTTTGCACCACATATCTCAGTGGAGGCGCGGTTTGTGATTTGTAGTTGAAAGAAACAGAATCTGTGACTCGTGGGGAAGATTTGTGCAGTTGCGCTCATCGATTTGTGTTTGTGTTTTAAAAGAACACAAATATTTTTGCGAGAAATTATTTTACATACATTGAACATTTATTGCACAAGTTCATATTCAAATTTGCATATATTCATTTTTAGTCCACAACTTCACATTGTTTGATACAGGTACACAAATATGTTTTGCACCAAATATACTACAACAATAGGAGTGAAAATGTAAGCATGTCAGTTTTTTAATCTGTGACTTGTAAAATAGGACTTGTGCACCTGTAATTAAGAATTTGTCAATGTGTAAGTGTTGTGTTGTATTCGTGGAGAGAAAAATAATCTACAAGTACACAACTCATAGAGTATGTGACCTCAAATGTACTGATACACAAATATTCACTGTGCACAACTAAAAATTCCACTGTTACAGGTGCTCAAACCTTTTGCACCAATAATACCTTCATAAAAATGACGCATGTTTTTAATTTTTTTTTTTTACAAATAAAAAGCAGAAAGGTGTGGTGTGCAAAAGTATTCACCCCCATTTACTTTGATATCCTTAAATAAAATCCAGTGCAGCCAGTTGCCTTCAGAAGTCACCTAATTAGTGGAATCCACCTGTGTGTCATCTAATCTCAGTGTAAACACAACTGTTCTGTGAAGGCCTCAGAAGTTTGCTGGAGAACATTAGTGCACAAACAGCATCATGAAGCCCAGGGAACACACCAGACAGGTGAGGGGATAAAGTTGTGGAGAAGCTTAAAGTATGGTTAGGATATGAAAAAATATCCCAACAACTCACAGAGCACTGTTCAATCGATCACCTGAAAATGGAAAGAGTATGGCTCAACGGCAAACCTACCAAGACACGGCTGTCCACCTAAACAGACAGGCCGGGCAAGGAGAGCACTGATAAGAGAAGCAGCCAAGAGACCCATGATAACTCTGGAGGAGCTGCAGAGATCCACAGCTCAGGAGGGAGAATCTGTCCACAGGACAACTATTAGTCATGCGCTCCACAAATCATGCCTTTATGGAAGAGTGGCAAGAAGAGAGCCATTGTTGAAACAAAGCCACGTGGGGGGCACAACAAACATGGGGAGCAAGGTGCTCTGGTCAGATGAGACCAAAATTTATGTTTTTGGCCTAAATGCAAAATACTATGGCCCTCATTTATCAATCTTGCGTGAAAACGGGTGCAGATCTGAGCGCAGAATTGGTCTTACGACATGAAACATTCGTATTAGCCCAGGCAAAGTAGCATTTTACGACAGACTAATTGTAATAGAAGTTTTTGCAGCTTATATCTTTTCTATGAGGGGTCCAGAACAACATACTAAAAGTCCTAAGAAATCCTAGTTGAGGAAATATGTTAAATTCTCATCAATCCAACATGTGTGCCAGTAAGGCCAGGCAACAATACACCCCAATGGGGCAATTTTTTTCCTTTACTCCTATCAAAATGAAACTTTACACGATGAATGTACCCATGAAAAGTAACATTTTTTGTATTACAAGTTTCTTTGAAAATCAATTTTAATATGCAAATGAGCTATACACTAATCGAAAATATGCCCAAAATGCACCCAAATTAACTTTTTTTATATTACAAGTTTCTTTTGAAATGAATTTGAGTATGCACACGAGCTCCACACTTCTTAAATAAGTCCTAATTTGCATAGGCAGAACACCATTCATATGTATGACAAATACATCGGCCCAATCTTCATCAAATCATCCTACTGCCAATGGGTGATGGCAATGCTGCTTTTAGACTGGCCTCTAACCTGAAAACTGCCTGGCTTGGTAGTACCTGCCAGGGGTAAAACCCCCACTGGTATAGTCTTCAGGGTCACGGAGGAACACAAGCCTCAGCACCAATCCAGCCTGGATCCTCGACCCCTTCTCTGTGGCTCTTGGTTCTGGCACCCCCTATATCAGTTCCTGGTTTGTTCTTTGCTTAGTTCTTCCCCTCTGGGTCATATTCATCTGATAAATCAGGCAACTGTGAGTTTGTGCAGCTAGTACCACGACTTTTTTGACAGACCGCTCTCAGAGGGTAAGAGTGGGCCCCCATACATCCACGGCCCTCAGCCTCAGCACTGGCTCCCCACAGGGCTGCGTGCTGAGTCCCCTGCTCTATGCCCTCTACACCCATGACTGCATCCCCTCGAGGGGGGATGAGTCTGACTACAGAGACGAGTTGGAGCAACTGGCGGAGTGGTGCAGAGTTAACAATGTGCTCCTCAACACATCAAAGACCAAGGGACCCAGTAACTCCTTCGTCATCGTGGACTTCAGGAGAAAGAAAACTGACATTCAGCCGCTGCTCATAGGCGGGATGAGTGGAGAGGGACTCCGACTTCTGCTTCCTGGGAGTCAACATCATGAAGGACCTGACCTGGAGCATACACACCACTGAGCTAGTGAAGAAGGCCCAGCAGAGACTTTACTTCCTGAGAGTTCTCAGAAGGAACACATCCCCCAAAAGCTGCTGGTGTCCTATCGCTGCTCAATTGAGAGCATCCTGTCATACTGTCTCTGTGTGTGGTTTTCAAGCTGCACTGTGGCACAGAGGAAGAAGCTCCAGGGGGTCACAAAGGCAGCACAGAAAATCATTGGCTGCCCTCTCCCCTCTCTGGAAGAACTTCACAGTTCCCGCTGCCTCAAAAAGGCCAAAACCATCCTACAGGACTCATCACACCCCGGTCACACACTGTTCAAACTACTGCTGTCAGGTAGGAGATACAGGTCCATGAAAACCAGAACAAACAGACTACAAAACAGCTTTTATCCAACAGCAATAAGTGCACTGAATAGTGCTACCTAAGCATTGCTCTCACCACTTACCTCTGTTAAGGGCTATGTGCAATTTTTTTTGACTGTGAATGTATGGATGTATGGGTGTGTCTCCTATGTGTTTTTAGTGTTATTATATATACAGTAGTTTTTATTTAGGTATTTATTTACGCAGCTTCTACCTCAGCAGATGTTTTGCACTGAATAAGGACTGCACTTAATTTCGTTGTACCTGTTACAATGACAGTAAAGATATTCTATTCTATTCTATTCTCCGCAAATGGCAGTGCAAGGGAGTCCATGTTTTTTGCATCTCTTTGTACTGCAGTCTTTCTTGCAACTACAGCGGACAACATCTAGTATTTCTGGTGGTGCTGCAGGCTGATCGGTCATTATTGGTATAAATCTCCCATCCAAAACATGCCACCCCCAGTCTTTTGGGTCCATACATTCACTTCCCTCTTTTCACTCCATTATTTGGAAAAAGACCTGAAGACTATGGAACTTTGCAGCTGTTGATGTTGGAGGGAGAGTTTGAGGTTTCACTGCAGATGAGTTCTGAGTTACTTTATCACAGAATCGCCAGTATCTCAGCATATCCAGTGATTCATCTTTTTCGCCTCCATATAGTGATACTAGAGCCTTTTCACCTGCTGCATTGATGATGCCTTTTCCCACATTTTCCTGTGACTGGCTGAACACCTTAGCTTGTTCGAGAAAGCTAGTGTCATTCTTTACTTTTTTTAGTGCCATTCCCTTTCCTATGCCAAATAGGCGAGACATAGAATCACAGCCTAAAATGGCATGAATAAAGAGGAGATTGCCACACACCTTGGGACCCAGTAACTCCTTCTTCTGCTTTATGCACCATATCCGTCTTGTTTTTGTTGCTTTCTTTGGTTCTGGTGCCAGAAACAGCTCCTGTGCATTCAGATCAGCATGATTAGTGTTCAAATTTATTGTGTTCATGCATAGGTTAACTTACTGAATGGACATGAATGTGTTGGTTATTTGGCCCCTGTTTTTTCTACTTGTGACTTTATGGCTTCTTGGCCATAAGTCAATTAGGCCTAGTGTTGAGCTCATTTGCATATTTAGAATTGATTGATGTAAAACATGAATGTATAAAATGTTACTTTTCATGTATACTTTCATTGTGTGAGGTTTGATTGTGTTAGGAGTAAAGGAAAAAATAAGGCCATCAGGGTGTATTGTGGGCGTATTCGATTAGTGTATAGCTCATTTGCATATTCAAATTCATTTTCAAAGAAACTTGTAATACAAAAAATGTTACATTTCATGGATGATTTCATTGTATAAAGTTTCATTTTGATAGGAGTAAAGGAAAAAAATTGCCCCATTGGGGTGTATTGTTGCCTGGTCTTACTGGCATGTTGGATTGATGAGAATTTAACATTTTTCCTCAACTAGGATTTCTTAGGACTTTTAGTATGTTGTTCTGGACCCCTCATAGAAAAGATCTAAGCTGCAAAAAATTCTATTACAATTAGTTCTATTTTTGGCTCCAAAATGAGTTACTTTGCCTGGACAATATCTGACCAGTTCCAGCGTACGAATGATTGGCTCTTGATAAATGCGGCGGCTGAATTCGATCGTCATTAACTTGTTACGCCCTTAAATATTCCTGGTTCGGAGGCCTCGCCCACTGAGGTCGAACATGGAGAGAAGAAACTCTGGCAAGAAGAGAAACTTTTCCGAGATGGAGATCGGCATCCCGGCAGCACTGGCACATCAAAGGCTCCATTCACTAATGCAATGTGCAGAACTGAACGGGCCAAAATAATATGGCACACTTTCTCTGGGGTATACAGCAGAGTTCCCCCTGCTGGTCCGAGATGGAACCACCTGCCCTTCAGCACTCCGAAGCAGCTCCACTGTGACCGTGTGCGCACTGTTGAATCTGCGTTCCTGCTCTGCAGCAGGTTTGCCAGCGGGGTTATTAGGCATTCCGTTAATTAGTTGTCATGTTATCATATTTTATTCTACAAAAAAGTGGTATCAGTAAAAACGTAAAAAATAATCAGTTTTGATCTGTTCTAAATATGTGACTGCTTATGCTTAATGACAGCTGAGGTTTGTTTAAAAATTATTTTCAGTCTCAGCCAGATTTCGCTGTGCTGCACCGCAAATCCACACACTCAGATTTGCGTATACGAGCTCAGACCTGACGTGAGATCTGATCGTAGCTTCCGCTCACGTCCAAATTGATAAATGCCGAAGTTTGCGTAGAAATGGTCGTACGCACGGTTTTGTGCCGTACGTTCGTTTGATAAATGAGGGCCTATGTGTTTTAGAAAACTAACACTGCACATCACCCCGAACACACTATCCCCACCGTTCAACATGGTGGTGGCAGCATCATGCTGTGTGGATGCTTTTCTTCAGCAGAGACAGGGAAGCTGGTCTGAAATGATGAGAAGACAGATGGAGCCAAATACAGGACAATCTTGGAAGAAAACTTGTTAAAGTCTGCGAAAGACTTGAGTTTCACCTTCCAGCAGGACAACGAGCCAAAACATACAGCAAGAGCTCCAATGGAATGGTTTAGATCAAAGCATATTCATGTGTTAGAATGGCCCAGTCACAGTCCAGACCTGAATCCACTTGAGAGTCTCTGGCAAGACTTGAAAATTGCTGTTCACAGACACTCTCTATCCAATAGACTAAGCTTGAGTTATTTTGCAAGGAAGAATGGGCAAATATTTCAGTCTCTATATGTGCATCGCTGGGAGAGACTTACCCCAAAAGACTTGCAGCTGTCATTGCAGCGAAAGGTGGTTGTACAAAGTACTGACTCAGGGGGGTGAATACTTTTAAACACCATACTTTTGTGTGATGATACAGATGAAGGACCAATGATGTGAAGGCCCAGATCAATCAGAGTATCAATGTTCTTCCTCTCTCTCCTCCCCTCTCACTGCAGACATGAAACACTGGCTGAGAAACATCCTGATTCTGACTCTCTGGCTAGGTAACTCTTTAAACCTACTGATTGTTCTCCTTTAATCAATCATCTTTATTGATTCATCTCTTCCTCTGCATGTTCTCTTCTTCCTCAGAGTGTAAAGGAGCAGACAGAGTGATCCAGCCAACAGGAGATGTCATTGCTGCTGAAGGAGACACAGTTACACTGGACTGCACATTTGAGACCAGTGACCCAAGCTATTATCTCTTCTGGTACGAACAGGATGGAAACAACAGCCCTAAATTCATGCTGAACCGCCTTAAGTTTGGTACGGGGAACACAGGCGAAGAATATGAGGAGAGATTTTCAGCAACACTGGATTCCACCTCAAACTCAGTTCCTCTGAAGATCCAGAAGCTCCAGCTGTCTGACTCTGCTGTGTACTACTGTGCTGTGAAGCCCACAGTGACAGGAAACACCAAAACTCTGTACAAAAACCTTTGGAGCAAAGACAACACAATACTCCACAACATGCACTAGAGGGAGTCACACACCATGAACCCATTACAGTCTGAGCCAGTGTCACTGGACTGATGACAAACACAACAAAACACCAACCAATAAAGATTCCACACAGAGCTGCTGTGACAACAGACACAAATGGATTGGTTGAGTTGAAGTGACAAAATAATGTGAAGAGCTGATTGGCCCCGCCCATTTAGCCTCAACTCAACCAATGACATCACTCCTTCCTCATTGTGCTGCAGTGGAAGAACACTGCTCATCTGCTGTCTGTCTGGCTTTAATAAATCCAAAGACATGTTGCTTTACTTCTTTTTACTCTTCTGTCACTTTACAGGTGAGTTTTGGAACACAACAGGAATTTAAGTCTTGTTGAACCTGCTGCATTAACCACATATACACAACCTGGATTTCATCACTTTTCTCATGTCTTTGCTCTGACAGAGTCAATGCTCCTCATGTTTTCATCAGATTGACTAAATGGATGTTGATTGAATGATATTGTTTGTATGTGACTGTGAAGGAGCACAGAGTAACACTGTACACTTGATATTTTCCACTGTCTTCTCCTCTCAGCCTCATGAACAATGTCAGTCTAATGGCTTCATTTTCTACACTTCTTCCAGGACTAATAGCTGGAGACAGCATCTCTCCTGTAAAAGATGAAGTCAGTGGAAGAGAAGGACAATCTGTTACGCTCAGATGTCAATATGAGACAAGTTACACATCTGTTAGACTTTACTGGTACAGACATCATTCTGACCTTCAGGCTCCTCAGTTTATACTCTGGAAAGGAGCAAAGGGGTACAGAGCTGAATATATTCCAAACAATCGATATAAATCACAAACATCAGATACATCAACTACACTGACCATCACAGAGCTAACCCTGGAAGACACAGCTCTCTACTACTGTGCTCTAGAAACACAGTGATACAAAGTGTAGAAGAGGCTGTACAAAAACCTGAACACAGATATCTGACTACTCTTCAAAGAGGAGGGAAGTGGTATTCAAACCACAGCTTCATATCAGATGGATTCTGCTAATTCCTGTTTTATCACAGTCACTGTGGTTACAGCTGTTAACACAGTGACTCTAAACCAACGATGAATTGTTTTACCTCTCTGGATGATGAGGACACACCTGCTGTCATTGAGTTATACTGCTAGTCATATATCACACTGATACTTTTATCATGAATTTGCATTCCTTTCAGCAGAGTTCATGTCATGTGACCCATTGATGTCAAATCAAAACCAAATTATATTATTACTATGACAAATCAGCATTTGTTGTAACGTAATCTGGAAGCAAATGATAAAACATGCTGAGTTTTCTGAGACATTATTAATGTTACAAATATGACATCTACATTTTTATCCATAATCATCATAATAAGGTCAAGCCAGCAGGAAGGTATTGAAAACAACATGATCTTTGTTTCAGTCAGACAGTAATTTATTGACGGACCCTGAGTGAAACCTCTGTGTTTCAGAGGTCAGCTAACGTCCTCTGACTGCCATCACCGGGTCAAACTGACGCCGCTGGATCCAGAGACAATGTCTGTCCAACATCCAACCTAAAACTAACTTCACTGTGGGTAGAATATATAAGATCCAGTCTATAAATTAAAGTATTTGTAACATACATGGCACATAAAATAATTAACCAACAATATCAGACTGATTGATGAACAATAATGATCAACCATGAGACTTTAGAAGAGACAGTTTGACAGATGGAAACAATCTTTCTGTTTGGAGCTGAAAATCAGCTTTGTAGGTGATTTATGTTTGTACAGGACTCTCATGATTTGACTGGTCCTCACATGGGACACAATAATGTGAACAGTATTGTTTGAGACAAGTTTCCAATCAGTCATTAATATGGTTGTCATGTGTAAGTGAAGGGGAGCACATTGTCAGATTAAAGACTGAGCCGAGTCAGGACCTTCACCTGTGCTGTCAGGTGTAAATCAGTGTGACCTCATCAGCTGCTTCTTACCAGATGGAAATGATGGAAGTTAGTGAATAACAGCAGCACAGCACTGACAAACACACTATCTGTCAGAGCTGTGAGAGGAAGGAGGGAGGGATTAAGGGAGGAGAGAAACTGAGACTCAAGTTCAGAAAAGACAAACTCTCACTGTGGAGTTTCATACAAAAACAGATTGTCTTGATCTTTAAGATGCTGTCAGTGAACTTCAGTATGTCTGTCACTTTGTTTCTGCTCACAGTAACAGGTAGGTGACATAATTCACTTTACAAGAGCTGCAGTGATGAAATATTTACATCAGGAAGTTACAGAGTTATTTCTTTCTTTAGGTGTCAGCTGTGAAGAACTCAGTCCAGTCAAGAATGAAGAGTCCAGTTTAGAAGACAGCATTGTTACTCTGTCCTACACATACTCCAAACAAGCTGATGGCAATGATCATTTCTTCTGGAATCAACAATATCTATACGTTCTCGACTAAACTGTCTGAAGAAAAACGTGGTGTGATTCTGCAGATCTCCTCTGCTGCAGTGACAGACTCTGCTGTGTACTACTGTGCTGTGAGGCCCACAGTGACAGGAAACACCAAAACTCTGTACAAAATCCTTTGGAGCAAAGACAACACAATACTCCACAACATCCACTATAGGGAGTCACATACTGTTTAACTTCAGCTGGGTGTTAATATGACATCTACCATCTTTGGACTCACCAAGTCACAAACACAAAATAGTGGAACTGATGAGTTCTATGTGTGAGATCATTGCACTACATTATTGTTTGGTCCAGAAGACAAATAGGAGGATAAAATAATCACTGATTAATTTTACTGACACATGATGTGTTTGTATGTTGACTGTGTTAATCAACACATCATTGTTGATCAAATATTTAGTTATTTTTTTTCCAACTGGAACAAAGACATTCACCAATGGACAGAAGAACTTCTGTCAAACTAAGAGACATTGTGTGATTTTGGAGTATGAGTAGAAACTAGCGCTGACCTGTAGTCAGTATTCAGACACCCAGTCTGTTTAAGCTGAAGAGGAGCCACTTGATATTCAGCTCTCCCTGCTGACACTTAAAGAAATCATGTTTATTGAAACTGAACAGAAAAGAGTCTGGAGAGAGAAATTCATGTTTCACAGTTGGGATTCTTTTTTTATAAAGAACCCTCCAATTTCAAAAGAAGTGGGATAAATTAATTCCAGCATGTGTTTAACATGTTTGACTCATCAAAAAAACAAAAATATATCTATACATGAGTGAAACATGATGTATATGTCGGCGACTGTAGCATCAGCATCATCAGCATAATTTTGAAGTTGAAGAAAGAGGAAGTTTAACAGAGAGGAGAGAAAATACAGATCCAAGACGAGATGGAGAGAAATCGTATTATTACCAAAATTTGTAATTATCCCTAATAATTAATTATTATTGTAATTAATAATTAATTATTAGTGTAATTAATTATTTTTGACATCCAAGCTTAACCCAAAACTCCCCATTAATGTCATATTGTAGATTCTGGGCTCTCTTCATAAAAGGTGTCGACGTGTAATTTGATGACAAAGAATTCCGCAGATGCAAGGCTGGATGGAATGATGGAGCAATCTTTATTGAAACAGATCTCAAGCTTGCATCCGAACCAGCAGCCAATCTCTTGTGTTCTTAAATCTATGGCAAAGTTCTGCAGAATGCTTTGCCCTCTGCTCTACCAGAAATCCTCTCAAACCTTCAATCTTAGGAAATCTACAAGTAACCACTCCTCATTTTCTCCCTTGGGGGCCTTGTTAGAGTCCCTTCTCCAGTACACACCTACTTATCGTAATTGGTCATATTGATGAATGAAGGGTCGATCTCTCTAATGGAATAAAAGACAAGTTGACATGTCTCCCTGCTCATCTCCCATAACTCATCTAACTTGGCTGCGGTCAACTTAGGTCTTCTCCCCAAAATGGCCTCTCTGTCCTTCTACAGGAACATAAACATGTATTCATCTTTCACCATTTGACGTGAGGGTCAAAGTCAGTTTAGTGCTTTATGGTGGCCTTGCTGTCTGCTAACCTTTGACACACCCACAGCTGAAAAACAACTACGAGAACCCTGGACCTGCAAGCTCCACAACATCTACATTCCTTCAGTCACACAAGCAGAAACAATTAGCCATCGTTAAATCTAAACGAAGTAAAATCAAAGATCAGAATGTGTTGCCATCCAGATACCTCAAGACAAATCACCATATATGGTGCCTCGAGTGAGGCAGCATAAACATATATCTCTGCATGTTACCAGTAACAAGATTAAGTTGTACAGCGATGAAAAAAAGTCTCTTCATTAGAAGTATAGAATAAGTACGTCTTCTCTTTAAAACCCCTGAAAAGATGATCCATCATTGAAATCATCAGCGCTACATTTCTGTAATTAATTCCAGTAATCAGCTGTTACAGACTGCTTCAGTCTGTTAACCAGGAGGAAGAAGAAGAGGTGAAAATACAGATCTAAGAGGCGATGGAGAGATACAGGGAGGAGCTGAGCTGTTACTGAACTATAGAAGAGAAAGGAACTTCCATATTCAGTAGAGTTCAATACACAAACCAGAAACATTACCTTTATTCAACATGCAGTCACTGGACTATTATGGGCTGTCTCTGATGTTTCTCTCTATTATAACAGGTATGTGACATCATGCTTTTATTCTGTCAAGGTTAATTCTAATGTTTTCTGAAGGCAGGTCATTTCTTTTCAGTTTTTTTGAACATAATATAAAACAGCTTTCTCTTCCTTTAGGTGTCAGCTGTGAAGACCTCAGTCCAGTCAAGAATGAAGAGTCCAGTTTAGAAGACAGCACTGTTACTCTGTCCTACACATACTCCAAACAAGCAACTGCCCAAGAAACTTTCTTCTGGTATCGACAATATCCAGGAAAACCACCAGAGTTCCTCATCTCTCACTCTGGAACAGGAAACCCAATATCTGAACCAGTCCCTAGACTGTCCTTCAACGTGAGTGAGGATAAAACCAAAATGCATCTGCAGATCTCCTCTGCTGCAGTGACAGACTCTGCTGTGTACTACTGTGCTCTGCAGCCCACAGTGACAGGAAACACCAAAA
>CAEMYA010000022.1:38937-71321 GCA_903131615.1 Diplodus sargus
GAGTGAAACCTCTGTGTTTCAGAGGTCAGCTAACGTCCTCTGACTGCCAACACCGGGACAAACTGACGCCGCTGGATCCACAGACAATGTCTGTCCAACATCCAACCTAAAACTAACTTCACTGTGTGTGGAATATATAAGATCCAGTCTATAAATTAAAGTATTTGTAACACATACATGGCACATGAAATAATCAACCAACAAAATCAGACTGATTGATGAACAATACTGATCAACCATGAGACTTTAGAAGAGACAGTTTGACAGATGGAAACAATCTTCCTGGTTGGAGCTGAAAATCAACTTTGTAGGTGATTTATGTTTGTACAGGACTCTCATGATTTGACTGGTCCTCACATGGGACACAATAATGTGAACAGTATTGTTTGAGACACGTTTCCAATCAGTCATTAATATGGTTGTCATGTGTAAGTGAAGGGGAGCACATTGTCAGATTAAAGGTTGAGCCGAGTCAGGACCTTCACCTGTGCTGTCAGGTGTAAATCAGTGTTACCTCATCAGCTGCTTCTTACCAGATGGAAATGATGGAAGTTAGTGAATAACAGCCGCACAGCAGTGACAAACACACTATCTGTCAGAGCTGTGAGAGGAAGGAGGGAGGGATTAAGGGAGGAGAGAAACTGAGACTCAAGTTCAGAAAAGACAAACTCTCACTGTGGAGTTTCATACAAAAACAGATTGTCTTGATCTTTAAGATGCTGTCAGTGAACTTCAGTCTGTCTGTCACTTTGTTTCTGCTCACAGTAACAGGTAGGTGACATAATTCACTTCACAAGAGCTTCAGTGATGAAATATATATATTGGGAAGTTACAGAGTTATTTCTTCCTTTAGGTGTCAGCTGTGAAGAACTCAGTCCAGTCAAGAATGAAGAGTCCAGTTTAGAAGACAGCACTGTTACTCTGTCGTACACATACTCCAAACAAGCTGATGGCAATGATCATTTCTTCTGGTATCGACAATATCCAGGAAAACCACCAGAGTTTCTGTTCTACATCTCTGGACTGAATGTTGCAAGACCTGCAGAGTCTCTAAAATCAGACACAAAGTTCTCGACTAAACTGTCTGAAGAAAAACGTGGTGTGATTCTGCAGATGTCCTCTGCTGCAGTGACAGACTCTGCTGTGTACTACTGTGCTCTGCAGCCCACAGTGACAGGAAACACCAAAACTCTGTACAAAAACCTTTGGAGCAAAGACAACACAATACTCAGCAACATCCACTAGAGGGAGTCACATACTGTTTACCTTCAGCTGGGTGTTAATATGACATCTACCATATTTGGACTCACAAACTCACAAACACAAAATAGTGGAACTGATGAGTTCTATGTGTGAGATCATTGCACTACATTATTGTTTGGTCCAGAAGACAAATAGGAGGATAAAATAATCACTGATTAATTTTACTGACACATGATGTGTTTGTATGTTGATTGTTTTAATCATCACATCATTGTTGATCAAATATTTAGTTATTTTTTTTCCAACTGGAACAAAGACATTCACCAATGGACAGAAGAATTTCTGTCAAACTAAGAGACATTGTGTGATTTTGGAGTATGAGTAGAAACTAGAGCTGACCTGAAGTCACTATTCAGACACTCAGACTGTTTAAACTGAAGAAGAGCTGCTTGATATTCAGCTCTCCTTGCTGACACTTAAAGAAATCATGTTTATTGAAACTGAACAGAAAAGAGTCTGGAGAGAGAAATTCATGTTTCACAGTTGGGATTTTTTTTTATATAAAGAACCCTCCAATTTCAAAAGAAGTGGGATAAATTAATTCCAGCATGTGTTTCACATGTTTGACTCATCAAAGAAAACAAAAATATATCTATACATCAGTGAAACATGATGTATATGTCGGTGACTGCAGCATCAGCATCATTTTGAAGTTGAAGAAAGAGGAAGTTTAACATAGAGAGAAAATACAGATCCAAGACGAGATGAAGAGAAATCGTATTATTACCAAAATTTGTAATTATCCCTAATAATTAATTATTATTGTAATTAATTATTTTTGACATCCAAGCTTAACCCAAAACTCCCCATTAATGTCATATTGTAGATTCTGGACTGTCTTCATCAAAGGTGTCAGCGTGTAGTTTGATGATAAAAGAATTCTGCAGAGGCCAGGCTGGATGGAATGATGGAGCAATCTTTGAAACAGATCTCAAGCCTGCGTCCGAACCAGCAGCCAACCTCTTGTGTTCTTAAATCTATGGCAAAGTTCTGCAGAATGCTTTGCCCTCTGCTCTACCAGAAATCCTCTCGAACCTTCAATCTTCGGAAATCTACAAGTAACCACTCCTCATTTTCTCCCTTGCGGGCCTTGTTAGAGTCCCTTCTCCAGTACACACCTACTTATCGTAATTGGTCATATTGATGAATGAAGGGTCGATCTCTCTAATGGAATAAAAGACAAGTTGACATGTCTCCCTGCTCATCTCCCATAACTCATCTAACTTGGCTGCGGTCAACTTAGGTCTTCTCCCCAAAATGGCCTCTCTGTCCTTCTACGGGAACATAAACATGTATTCATCTTTCACCATTTGAGTGGCGGTCAAAGTCAGTTTAGTGCTTTATGGTGGCCTTGCCGTCTGCTAACCTTTGACACACCCACAGCTGAAAAACAATTACGAGAACCCTGGACCTGCAAGCTCCACAACGTCTACATTCCTTCAGTCACACAAGCAGAAACAATTAGCCATGGTTAAATCTTAACGAAGTAAAATCAAAGATCAGAATGTGTTGCCATCCAGATACCTCAAGACAAATCACCATATATGGTGCCCCGAGTGAGGCTGCATGCATACATCTCTGCATGCTACCAGTAACAAGATTAAGTTGTGATCTCCTCTGCTGCAGTGACAGACACTGCTGTGTACTACTGTGCTGTGAGGCCCACAACATGAAAAAAGACATTCATCAGTGGACAGATGGACATCTGTCAAACTAAGAGACATTGGCCCTCATTTATCAAACGAACGTACGGCACAAAACCGTGCGTACGGCCATTTCCACGCAAACTTCGGCATTTATCAATTTGGACGTGAGCGGAAGCTACGATCAGATCTCACGTCAGGTCTGAGCTCGTGTACGCAAATCTGAGTCTGTGGATTTGCAGTGCAGCACAGCAAAATCTGGCTGAGTCTGAAAATAATTATTAAACAAACCTCAGCTGTCAATAAGCAAAAGCAGTCACATATTTAGAACAGATCAAAACCGATTATTTTTTACGTTTTTACTGATACCATTTTTTTGTAAAATAAAATATGTAAATAGCCTAACATGACAACTAGTTAACGGAATACCTAATAACCCCGCTGGCAAACCTGCTACAGAGCAGGAACGCAGATTCAATAATGCGCACACACGCACACGGGTCACAGTGGAGTTAATTCGGGGTGCTGAAGGGCAGGTGGCTCCATCTCGGACCAGCAGGGGGAACTCTGCTATATACCAGAGAAAGTGTGCCAAATTATTGTGGCCTGTTCAGTTTTGCACAACATTGCATTAGTGAACGGAGCCTTTGATGTGCCGGCACTGCCGGGATGCCGATCTCCATCTTGGAAAAGTTTCTCTTCTTGCCAGAGTTTCTTCTCTCAGTGTTCGACCTCAGGGGGCGAGGCCTCCGAACCAGGAATATTTAAGGGCGTAACATGTTAATGACGATCAAATTCAGCCGCCGCATTTATCAAGAGCCGATCATTCGTACGCTGGAATTGGTCAGATACGAACCTTTCATAAATCACACGTGTGTCCTGTCGTAAGACCAATTCTGCGCACAGATCTGCACCCGTTTACACGCAAGATTGATAAATGAGGGCCATTGTGTGTTATCGAAGTATGAGTAGAAACGAGAGCTGACCTTTACCTGACCGTATCCCTACGCTGACACTCTGACCCAAACAGGTGATCTGCGAGTGGCGAAATACAGTGTGAGTCCCAGTTGCGCTAATACATAGGGATACGGAGGTTCTATGGTTGAGAAAATGTAATGCCAAAAGAAAGGGCGGTCTGACGGCGATGTGAAGTGCCTTTTTTTAGATGGCTAGAATACACTTTTTCTCTGAAGTCCGTTCACTGCAGTTCAAAGCTGAGCATCTGGGCTCGAGTGGCTCACTGCTCCTCCAAATCAGCAATTACGGTAGGGAACAGACCCCACTTCAAAAAACCCAAACTATCCCTTTAAAGCCAGCGTTGGGGCGATACAACAAATGCCATCTCTGTGTACTTGTGTAATGACATGGTTCCTATTGAGTGTTGTTGAGATAAAGGGCTTTAAAGACCTGATCAAAGCAGTGGATCCAAGATACAGTTCTTGGTACTTGACCAAAGCACTTTAGCCAAAGTGAGATACCAAACTATACAGCAAAGTCCCCGAGCAAGTGGAGAAAAAACTCAGTCCAATCAACACTATGCAACTACCACCTACTTGTGGTTGAGTCGTACCACAGACCCTTACAGTCTGAGCGTCAACTTCATCAACGAAAAGGTTTGAGTTGGCAGCAAATATTTACAGACATCATGTGAGATATTGTTAAGAAGTGGTTAATGCTCGCAGACTGCATGCAATCTTACCCACATGTTTTGGGCCCCAAGCTGTCTGAATTCTGGCATTTATTTTTAAAAACAATTTCAGATATATTAGGCATAACTCTAATACCAACCCCACATATTGCTATTTTTGGCAAGCCTCCAGACGACCTCCGTACCACAGCCATACAAAATAACGTTATCGCGTTCGCCTCCCTTATTGCTCGTAAGAGAATTCTTTTATTATGGAAGTCTCCTCAACCACCATCAGTCAAAGTCTGGCTACATGACATTTTAGGTCTTCTGAAACTGGAGAAGATCAAATTTTCACTTAGAGGGTCATCTGACAGGTTCTATACACATTGGGGACCACTACTTAACTATCTAGATGGGCTGCCAGCTCAGGAAATGTCTTTGTAAAGTCCCACTGTGTGGGTATATATGTACTCTCCCCTCTGCTCCGGTCCACCAGCGGCAGATAGCCCCCCCCATGATCTGTTCACCATAAGACACGGCAAACTGGCCTTGATGACTGAGTAGGCATCCATTGATACTTTCTTTGTATATCTAAAGTTCAGCACGTGCACTTTAAATTTGTATTTTAATTATGACTGTATAGTTATATGCGGATATAAATGCATGTCCATCCATCCACTGTCAACCGCTTATCCAAAAATCGGGTCACAGGGGGCAGCAGCTTCAGTAGCGAGCCCCAGACTTCCCTTTCCCCGGCCACATCGGCTAACTCTGACTGGGGAATTCCCAGGCGCTCCCAGGCCAGAGAAGAGATATAATCCCTCCACCTGGTCCTGGGTCTACCCCTAGGTCTCCTCCCAGTTGGACGTGCCAGGAACACCTCCCTAGGAAGGTGCCCTGCTGGCATCCTCATCAGATGCCCGAACCACCTCAACTGGCTCCTTTCCACGCAAAGGAGCAGCGGCTCTACTCTGAGTCCCTCCCGGATGGCTGAGCTTCTTACCCTATCTCTGAGGGAGACCCCAGCCACCCTGCGAAGAAAATCCATTTCGGCCGCTTGTAGCCGCAATCTCATTCTTTCGGTCATGACCCATCGCTCATGACCATAGGTGAGGGTAGGGACGAAGATTGACCGGTAGATCGAGAGCTTTGCCTTCCGGCTCAGCTCCCTTTTCGTCACAACCATGCAGTAAAGCACATGCAACACCGCACCCGCTGCGCCGACTCTCCGGTCGATCTCATGCCCCATCATGCCCTCACTCGTGAACAAAACCCTGAGGTACTTGAACTCCTTCACTTGGGGCAAGGACACATTCCCCACCTGGAGTAAGCAATCCACCGGTTTCCTACTGAGAACCATGGCCTCAGATTTAGAGGTGCTGATCCTCATCCCTGCCGCTTCACACTCAGCTGCGAACTGATCCAGTGAGTGTTGTAGATCTCCAGCCGATGATGCCATCAAGACCACATCATCTGCAAAAAGCAGTGATGAGATCTTGTGGTCACCGAACTGTAACCCCTCCATTCCACGACATAAATAATACACACACATGCACGATAAATGCATGTGTGTGTGTGTTTTTTTCTCTTTCCTTTTTGTTTTGTTTTGTTTTGAATTATTATTTCATATGTATGTAATTTCATTCATGATATACTTTAATCGAACAAGAAGACCATGGGTCTGGGGAAGGGGGGAGGGGGGGTGATGTTCATTTAAGTTAAAAAAAAAAAAAGGCATTGTATTCTTGTATGCACTTTATGCCTGTGTCTTGCACTTGATGAATACAAATGATAAAAAAAAAAATGATGATGAGGCGAACATTCCGAAAGGTCAGAGAATGGCGAGCAGACTCTGTAATCCTCAGTCATCAGGACACAGCTAGATGATGACCTCTGTACAGTCAGTTCAGTGAAGAAGCTGGTCTCACTTCTTCAGGACGATGAGTCCAGGTTCAGATAAGGACCATCTGAGTCCACAGCGGAGACACACAGCATGTGTTCTCTGGACTTGTGTTCAGAGTTGAAATGCATGGAGCCAAAAAGTCATAAAGTTAGCTGCATAAAAAAGGAGGAACAGAAAAAAAATGATTATTAGTTGAAACTCATTCATTCTGTCATCAATTTATGCAACATATCATGAGAACCAATGGCAGCACTCAGAGCTTGTAAGGTGAATTAATCAAATAACAGAGTAACAAAGCAAATAAACATGATCTTATCTGTAGCTCAAGATTACATAACAGTAGAACACATCCAAAACAATGAATGATAATATAAGTACAATTATATGTAAATTATACTGAACTCATGTGGTGCTAACATTTCCTTATATCATCAGACAGCAGAGTGGAATCCTGTAAATGAACACAACAAAGGTACAAAGAGACTTTTGATTAAACCATGAAGATGCTGATGAAAGAATTCTGTTTCTTCGTATATTCCTGTGTTCAGTCCGCAACAATCATCATGAAGAACATTTGAGCTGAACAGATAAAATGTAAATGAGATGTAAATGTAGAGAGTTCCTCAACAGATGATAAAGATGAAGGACCAATGACGTGAAGGCCCAGATCGATCAGAGTATCAATGTTCTTCCTCTCTCTCCTCCCCTCTCACTGCAGACATGACACACTGGCTGAGAAACATCCTGATTCTGACTCTCTGGCTAGGTAACTCTTTAAACCTACTGATTGTTCTCCTTTAATCAATCATCTTTATTGATTCATCTCTTCCTCTGCATGTTCTCTTCTTCCTTTAGAGTGTAAAGGAGCAGACAGAGTGATCCAGCCAACAGGAGATGTCATTGCTGCTGAAGGAGACACAGTTACACTGGACTGCACATTTGAGACCAGTAACACAGGTCCAACTTTGTTCTGGTACAAACAGGATGGAAACAACAGCCCTAAATTCATACTGAGCCGCTTTCAACAGGATGACGGGAACACACCAGATGAGTTTCAGGAAAGATATTCATCCACACTGGATTCCACCTCAAAATCAGTTCCTCTGAAGATCCAGAAGCTTCAGCTGTCTGACTCTGCTGTGTACTACTGTGCTGTGAAGCCCACAGTGAGAGGAAACACCAAAACTCTGTACAAAAATCTTTGGAGCAAAGACAACACAATACTCCACAACATCCACTAGAGGGAGTCACACGCTGTTGCAGAGGAGGACATGTTTGTTAAAAGATCTTAAAAGCTTTTATAAGTAATTCCAGGTCAGCTCAACGTCATCAAATCAAGCTGTTCCCTCCCTGTTAAAATGATACACACCATGTAAAAAAGCCTGCTCAACATCTTCAGACTACGTTTTTGAAAACACAAGTCTTACTTTTATGGATTCTTGTGTCTCGCACTGCTGTTATTAGGTGATATAAGATGGCGGCGTCAGGTGGGGTTGCTGGCCTACCTGCTACTGCCCCGAGATTAAAACCTGAGATATTTACGTCTGATGACGGCAATATCATCGTGGAGGATGAGCTTTTAAATTTTCTAGTCATTAAAATGAAGACAATGAGCCAAGATGAGCTGGTGTTGTTGGCTACAAGCCATTTCTCGTCTGAGTGGATCGCGTGTTCAAGGAAAGCTTTGTTTGAACTCTGCCCAGGATCTTCACAGCGCTTCACTCACTTTAGAGGGGAGCAAAAGGATGCGAGTAACGTCAAAAGTTGCCTTGGACTACTTAATGAGTTTGGAGATAAGATCCCTCGATTTGTGTCACACCATCTAGATGAACTGCCACCTGTGTCTTTTAACAGTATTGATGTGTCATGCCTGCTCACTAAATTAGAGAGACTAAGTGCAGACATTGCAGTTATGAGGCAGAGTATGTCGGTGCAGGCCGAAGTCTCAGATGAGCTCCGTGCTACGACAGTGGATCTTAACCAGCGTCTGTGTGCGGCTGAGCAACAAGCTCCTGCTTCCCGGATTGAAAGGAGGACCTCTAATCAGGTCACAATTAACGGGAGTGGTGTTGAGCGACCAGGTAATGGAGCGTCGGCTCAGAGGCAGCCTGGTGTGAGCGGTCCTACCAGCGATGAGTGCCACGGAGCTGCAGGGAGTACAGCGGAGGGGACCAGTGACCGGCGTGGCGCTCCGGCGTCACCGACATGGAGCACCGTGGCTAAGGGGGGTAGACGCCGTCTCCAAGCTGCGGGTGCACTAGTGCAGCCCAAGCCCAGATCGGATTCCTCTCGGCGGGGCAAGAAAAGCGGTGTTGTCGGGACTGGTCCTGGTGGCAACATCCAGACTGTGAAGACAAAGTTGGTGAGTGTGTTTGCCACGAAGTTCACGCCTGACTTAGATGCTGACACTCTGAGAAATTATCTGAAAGACAAGCTCCGTCGCGATGTAACCTGTGTAAAGATGGACTCCGCACATAGCCGATTCAGCTCCTTCAAAATTACCGCGGAATGTAAAGACGTGAAGGAAATGTATGAGCCCGATTTGTGGCCAGAGGGTGCTTTTGTGCGGCGTTTTAACGAGGTGCGTAAACCCAGGGCCACTCTTGCCACAGTAAGGGCCATGGTGAAGGAGCCTGAGGCCTCTGACGTTGAGTAGATGACTGTGTGTATTTCTTAATGAGAGTTGTGTCATATAACACATGTGGATTGCGTTTGGGGCAGTCTGCTGCAGACAAGGCACGACGCCTTGTTATTGACAAACTCCTTGAGGACACTGACATTCTCTGTATACAAGAAACTTTTCTTGCCAAACAGTATCTGGACAAGCTTAACTCTGTCAGTTGCAACTTCCATGGGGCAGGGGAGTCAACAACGGACCTGAGCTTGGGAATTGTGCGTGGCAGAATTGCTGGTGGTGTGGCTATAATGTGGCATAAAAAATATGACCCTCTGATCACTGTGATTAGAATGGGGGTAGACTGGTGTATTGCTATAAAAGTTGTATATAATAATAATGTTTTCATCATTTTAAATGTCTACATGCCTTATGAATGTTCTAGTAATGAGGATCTATATCTCCAAAGGCTTGCTTTTATAAGCTCTTTTATTGAGGAAAATGAATATACGTGTATATATGTAATGGGGGATATGAATGCAGACATTTCTGATGAGAAATCTTTGTTTGGTCAATACTTGATTGAGTTCTGCAGAGTCAACAAGCTCATCTTAACTAGTAAGGTTCTGGTGCCTGCAGATAGCTATACGTATGTTAGTGAGGCTTGGAATACAACATCTTGGTTGGATCATTGCATATGTACAGCTGATGCTCATGAGTGTGTAAAGAAAGTTGAAATCCTGCATGGGCTGGCAACATCAGATCACATGCCTGTCACTGTTACACTGAATGTAGAAGGCCTACCTACGCTGACCACCAATGATTCTCCTGATCATGGTGGGAAATTTGAGTGGGCTAGGCTCTCTGATAATGAGCTACAGTATTTTCATGACCGGACGGGGATAAGTCTGGGGAATATTGTAATCCCATATGATGCTATACTTTGTGGTAATATTAATTGTGCCAACTCAAAACACAAAGAAGATCTATGTGTAATGTATGATGGAATTGTGAGTGGTCTGAATATGGCTAGTGAACCACTGAGCCAGAGAAGGCCTAAACGGTATAATTTTAGGCCAGGCTGGAACGAGTATGTGAATGAACTTCACCAGCAGGCCAGAGAAGCTTTTATAAACTGGGTTAACTCGGGCAAATTAAGACATGGCCCTGAGTGTGAAAATAAGAAGAAAGCTGTCGCTCGGTACAAATATGCAGTGCGATTTATTAAGAGAAATGAACAGTCCCTGAGAGCAAATTCTATGGCCAGAAAGTTGCAGCAAAATGATGTCAAAGACTTTTGGAAAGACGTGAAGATCATGAATGATAGTAAAATACCTTTGCCCTCTAGTATTGGAGGAGTTACTGGTAGTGTAAATATTGCAGAATTATGGAGAAGACATTAAAGGGATCTTTTTAATTGTGTTAAGAGTGATGATTTTTGTGTTGGTGATGTTCCCAATGATGATGTGGTTATTAGGCCTGATGAAGTCAGTTATGCTATTGGGAAACTGGCTTTAAATAAGTCCTGTGGCCTTGATAAGATTACAGCTGAGCATTTGAAATTCTCTAGCCACAGAGTTACTGTTTTACTTGCCTTATGCTGTACTGGATTGTTGATGCATGGCATTCTTCCTGACTCCATGCTGTCAATTTTGCTGGTGCCAGTAGTTAAGGATAAAACAGGGAAGATATCCAACATTGATAATTACAGGCCCATTGCTCTGGCAAGTGTAATCTCGAAAGTGTTTGAAAGAATCCTACGAGATAGGCTACAGGAATACATAATCACCTCTGATAACCAGTTCGGATTTAAAAGTAAACATAGCACTGACCTGTGTATTTATGCCTTGAAGGAGGCTGTTAGTATGTACAGAAAGCAGAACTCTACCATGTTCTTGTGCTTTCTAGATGCGTCTAAGGCCTTCGACCGCATTAATCATGGGAAGCTGTTTGTGAAATTACAGGAGAGAGGAGTTCCTCCTTATTTAATAAGGGTTTTATATTTCTGGTACTCACGTCAAACAATGCAAGTGAGATGGGGGAATATCATATCTGAACCCTTTTTAGTGACAAATGGTGTTAGACAGGGTGGAATTCTGTCACCTATGTTTTTTAATTTGTACATGGATGAGCTCTCTAGGAGGCTCAATGAGTGTAGGACTGGCTGCATGGTGGGAGAAAGGCTAATCAGTCATTTAATGTATGCTGATGACCTAGTCATCATGTCTCCCTATTCTGGTGGTCTGCAGCAACTTCTTAGAGTCTGCTCAGATTATGGAGAACATTTTGATATTAAGTTCAACTCTAGGAAAAGTGTAGTAATGATTGTAAAGACGAAGGAGGATCAGAAGAGAAAATTCCCACCTTTCCTCCTGTCTGATAACGTGTTAACTATAGTGGAGAAGGTTAAATATCTAGGTCACATCATCAGGGATGACCTGAGCGATGATGATGACATTCAGCGACAGTACTGTAAGTTGTACGCACAAACGAATATGTTGGCACGCAAATTTTACATGTGTTCTGATAGTGTGAAAATTGCCCTCTTTAAAGCGTATTGTAGTCCACTGTATACTGCCCATTCGTGGTGTAGCTACAGTAAGGCTAAGCTTAACAAATTACGGGTGGCTTATAACGATGCACTCAGAATTCTGCTGAAACTCCCGAGGTGGACGAGTGCCAGCATGCTGTTTGTACATAATGCTGTTCCCACTCTAGATGCTCTTCTTAGAAATCTTATGTATAGTTTTATGGCCCGGCTGAAGAATTCTAAAAATGAAATCATTATGGTTTTAGCCACGCCTAAGGAGAGCAGCACCATGTATATCTCCGGTTTTTGGAGGCACTGGAGAGCGTGTTTGTATGTCTTTTAAGTATGGTTATTTTTTTATGTATTCTTTTATTTTTTATGTATCCTTTTTCCTTTTCCTGTAGTTTCTTTTATATATGGACCATTTGAGTCCGAAATAAAGATTGATTGATTGATTGATTGATTGATTACACAATGATCATTTTTGTAAACATTTAGAATCAAATCTTGTGGGGGAATCAATTAATTGTGTGAGATTTAGAGGATCATATTTTACTTTAAATGCCTCAGATGCAGACATTAGCCAGTCCCAGCTCAAAATCACCAAACAACCATATTTAACTGTAGTTTAGTTGAGACGGAAGTTTAGTAAGAGCAGACAGTGAGTTCTGAGGGGCAGATGGAGGCCAAAAACATCCCACCAGCAGAATATGGTGATTTTTAGATGATTTAACATGGAGATAATAATGTTCTGAATTAACCTCTGTACTGACTGACTCAGAAAGCACTAATTCAATGTTAAATACATTTGATAAAGAAAGACACTCCACTGTATTTTCTTTGATGTCTGTACAATAAACATTGTAACTATTAATGCAAATATCACAATTCTGTACAGATTCTATCAGCTCTGTTTCAGATGACACAATATCAGACGTGATCAAATTTATCCAGATCTTAAACATTTGAGAAAATAAACTTCTGACACTGATATGAATAACCCCAAGACCAGATCTAGATTCAAGATCTGCAGGCGTGAGGCATTGTGCAGGAGTGACAGGACCTGGATTTTTTTCCAACATTTCCTGAGAGCAGAAGGTCTTCCAGACCCATGGAGGGTCCCAGGAAAACCACATAGTGATATAAAACACCAAACAATGATTAGACTCATAGTAAAAGGGGGGATCTCTGTAATTCTGCTCAGGAAGGGAGCTTAAGCAGGCATCAAGTAATATCACACAAAGAAAGAGATCCACAGTTTATCCATTTTGGAAAAAAAGCCCAGCAGACTCAAAGCAAGCGGACAGAGATCCACCAACATCCAGCAGCACAGGAGATCCAACAGACCAGTTCATCAGTTAGACACAGGCCCAATAAAACCAGACAATCCAGCATTCAATTCAGTGGCTCACATGCTCCACATGGCTGGTAGGTCGACCTCAAACAGTCCAGATTTACAGTTCAGTGGTGATCCAGTAACATCCAGAGAAAGATGTTTCATCTGGTGATCACACACTGAAGAGATGTTGTTCATTCACTCGGGTCAAAATGTCATATAAAAAAGACAGAAACATCAAAACTCAGACATCAGACACAGACACACCAACAGTGGACTGACCTGGCATCCATCTTGGATTGGATTGATTGACAGCAGCAGCAACAGAAAACAAAGAGCTTCACCTCAGTTTACATCAAACATGCTGTCTTCGTCTTCTTTTGGATTTGATTGGCGGCTGGCATCCAGCTTATAGGTGCATTGCTGCCACCTACTGGACTGGAGTGTGGTACATTAGATGACAGAGAAAAGAAAAAAAAAAAGAAAAAAGAAAGCTTAAACCCGATCATGAACCCTGTTTCCCTCAAGTATTTATTCACATACCTCCTAATGCTTTCTGATCTTTGCAACATGTTCCCTACCGTGAAGCTCACTGTTTCCCTTTGCAGTGCTGATTTCAGCTCTCTCCTCTCTCTGTCATATCCCTGGCATTCCATAAGAACATGCTGCACAGATTCAGGATGATCACACAGTCTACATTTACCAGTAGGATGTTTGCCAATTCTGTGTAGCGTGCTGTTAAACTCTGTGCGTCCTAATCTGAGGGGGGTAATGACCGCCTCCTCCTTCCTGCTCCTGCCCACCACTCCACCTTTCCCACCTGTTTCTGTATACTGCAGAAGTGTCTTCCTGCCTCATTTATATCCCAATATTCCTGCCAAACCTTTTGCATTTGAGTTTTAATGATTGTTTTTCCTTCTGCTTTCCCTAGTGGGATATTGTTTACTGTTTGTGACCTGAGTGCTTGTTTTGCTAGTATGTCTGCATCCTCATTGCCCTCAACCCCTTCATGAGCAGGAACCCACAGAAAACAGACTGCATGACTTCATGGTCTTAATACTACTGAGGGCTGCCCAGCTATCTGATGCAATGAGAGCATTGGCCCTGTTGTCTCCCTCTAACCATCTCAGTGCAAGTGTGATAGTCAGGAGTTCATCTGTGTCACTGATGATGATCTGTTGCTCTTTCCTTAACTGCCACTTTGAACTCTGGATGTAAACTGCAGCTCCAGTGTGCCCATTTTCTGGCTCTTTTGATCCATCTGTAAATATTGTTACTCTATTTGGATAATTCTGTTCAATATACTTTTGCACTATTACTTCAGTATCTCCCTGCCTTGTGTTCTTGTTGAGATTCTGCTGAATATTAAAATCTACTGACGGCATCTGGAACAACCAGGGAGGAATTTCTGGTAGAGGAACATTTGAGATAATCTGCACGTCACATAAAAAATACTTTCAGCCCTTACATTTCCAACCAGCCTAAGCTCCAGAAGTTTGACTTGTCATGCTGTGAGCAGTCCTCTAGTATGGCCTTTGCTGGATGAGACCTTTTATGGCCCTGCAGATAGACCCAGTATACCAGCATGAGCTTGGTCCTTCTTATTCTAAGAGGTTCTTCCCCCATCTGAACTTGCAGAGCTGCAACTGGAGAGGTCTTAAATGCCCCGCTACATATCCTGAGTCCTTCAGCCTGCTCCACATCCAGCTTCTTAAGGTGACTTTCTGCTGCTGACATATATGCAACACTCCCACAAACATGTTGTCAGGATGAGTCGTGTATCATGTGCAGGTGTGTAGACCGCTGAATAATTCTCCTCTTACAATGTGTTAATCTGTGCACAGTTTATCAATCACAGGGTTTCATACCAATATATTACTTTCAACCTCATGACCCATAAGACTGAGGAGGCTCTTTGAATTTAGGAATATTCCACAAACAGACTTTGTGTTCAGTGTGCAGTTGTTAATGGTCAGACAGTTGTTTCTCTCCAGATCGATCTGAATGAATTTTCTGCAGATTCCTCCTTCAGTGTGACCTTCTTGGATGATGATGACTCAGCATCACTGTCATTTCTCCAGCTTCCATCAGCCTGAATGTAAACAGACCACAGCAAGAGGAGGAGCTACACAACTGAATATGAAAGGCTTTGTTTTAGAAGTGAAGAGCTGCTGTGTTCTCTCTGTTCTTCATTCACTACAACTGAAGATAATGCAGCTCTTCTTAATCTGGATGATGATCTTCATGTTTCATGCTGGTAAATCAACTTTAATCAAGTTTCTCATTGATGAAACTCACTGTAAAGAAATACAAATGTCACAGTGAAATATATGTTTGTTCTTCCAGGATCCTCTGAGGATTTAGTGAAACCATTTAAAGATGTAATGCTGGCTGTGGAAGGAGACACTGTGACTCTCTCCTGCAACTATTCAGGCTCTGTAACCAACCTCTACTGGTATCAACAGAAGTCCAGTTCATCTCCACAGTTTCTCAATGGAGACTTTTCAGATAAGACAGAGAAATTGTCTTTTAAACATGACAAGGACACAAAGGGGTCTCATCTGCAGATCTCCTCTGCTGCAGTGACAGACTCTGCTGTGTACTACTGTGCTGTGAGGCCCACAGTGACAGGAAACACCAAAACTCTGTACAAAAACACAAGCTGACACACTGACAAGCTGCTGGAAGCCTTTTTTCTTCCACACTGTTGTACTGAACTTTTTACCTCCACTAGAGGGCGACATCATCCAGTAGGCGGTGCACTACTTCTGCACTGTGTTCAACCATTCTGTCAATAATTGCTGCTGTCAAGAGAACAACTCTCACACTGAATGTTGAACATCAGCTAGTTTCTCCTGTTCATTTAAACCTTGTTGTAGAGATGGAACATTGGCTGTGGATTATTCTGGCTGCTCTGTTCTGTGGTGAGACACAAAACACAACTAGTTGACTTTTAAGACTGTTTTATAACATTTAACTGAGCTGTGACTGATTTTAATTGTTATGATACTGAAAAGTAGATTACATCATCTTTGTTTGTATCTTGTTCATAACTCATATTTTAATCTGACATCAGACAGCAGTCAGTAAAAATCACAACTATAATCACGACTCTCTGGCTAGGTAACTCTTTAAACCTACTGATTGTTCTCCCTTAATCAATCATCTTTATTGATTCATCGCTTCCTCTGCATGTTCTCTTCATCCTCAGAGTGTAAAGGAGCAGACAGAGTGATCCAGCCAACAGGAGATGTCATTGCTGCTGCAGGAGACACAGTTACACTTGACTGCACATTTGAGACAACCACCGCATTTCCGTATTTGTTCTGGTACAAACAAGAAGTAAACGACTTCCCAAAGTACATGCTGAAATGTTTTTCACAAACAGTAGAACTTGCTGCTGATGTTGAGAAAGACAGATTTAATTCTACAATCATCAACAAGTCTGTCCCTCTGAAGATCCAGAAGCTTCAGCTGTCTGACTCTGCTGTGTACTACTGTGCTCTGCAGCCCACAATGACAGGACACACCAAAACTCTGTACAAAAACCTTTGGAGCAAAGACAACACAATACTCCACAACATCCACTAGAGGGACTCACACACTGTTAAACTGCAGCAGGATGTGATGATACAGTCTGGGATAGTGATGAGATGTAAAGCATTAGAATTTAAACTGTTGACAACTTATTCACTCTGAACATTGAATCACATTTCACCAGTGTTAACATGGCAGCACTGAAAACACTGATGATGTTGAAATCAGAACTAAAAGGTTTTGACAAGAATCGTCTATAAAGCATTATAGATTAATCTAATTTGTTGTTCGTCTAGATTTCAATATTAAGTCTACACATTCTTGTCTGATGTTTGTTAATCAACAGAAAAAAACATCTTTAATACAACGAAAACTGAAATATATCTTCTGTGTGACATTCTCATCACATATATGAGATATGATCAAGGAGTGGGGAGAGGGGGCACCACCTCCAATGATCAATTAATGCTGTGATGGAAGGACTGATGATGATACGGAAATACCGGAGATCGTCGAGCATTGCGAGAGGACTCTGTGATACTCGACCATCAGGACACATCCAGGTTCAGTCATTCAGTTGGACTCACTTCTTCAGGATGATGATGATGTCCAGGCTCAGACAAGGTCTATCTGAGTCCACAGAGGAGACACACATCATGTGTTCTCTGGTCTTGTTGTGTTCATGTTGGCATGAAGCTGGACCCTCTGGTGACAGTGGCAGAGAGGAGAACTCTCAACAAACTGAGGGGCATCCAGGACAATACCAACCACCCTCTGCTCACTGTCTGCAGCAGCCAAACGAGCCGGTTCAGTGAAAGGCTGCTCCTTCCAAAGAGCCGAGATCGACTGAGAAACTCCTTTGTCCCCATCAAACTGTTCAGCTCCTCACAGGGGAGAGGAGGGAGAACAGATGAACAGAGAGACTGAAGGATGAGAGGTCTACCCAACAACAACAGACATGCTGGACTGTTCATGGATGCAACAAACAATAACCAATACAATAACCATGTGCAATAATAACAAAGCCAGAACAGATACTGTGTATCTGTGTAAAGGTTATATGTTATATACACACACACACACGTATATGTCCAAATATATTTCTATTCTTACAGTGTTATTTTGTATATACTTTTATTTATATGTATATTTACAGCCATATTTAACACAAAACTCCCTAATGATGTTACAGCACTATATATGGTGCCCAACGTGAGACGTGAGTGTTCAACATATATCTCTGAATGTTACCAATAACAAGATTGAGTTGTACAGTGATGAAATTATGTTTTCTCTACTTTAGGATTATAGAATAAGTCCCTCTTTTCTTTGCAAACCCTGAAAAGATGATCCATCCTTGAAACCATTGCATCTACATTTCTGTAATTCATTCCAATAATAAAGGAATCAAACACAAAGAAAATTCAAAAAAGAAAACTTTCCAGCTCCAGCTGCTACAAACTGCTGACTTCAGTCTGTTAACCAGGAGGAAGAAGAAGAGGTGAAAATACAGATCTAAGAGGAGACGGAGAGATTCAGGGAGGAGCTGAGCTGTTACTGAACTATAGAAGAGAGAGGAACTTCCATATTCAGCAGAGTTCAATACACAAACCAGAAACATTACCTTTATTCAACATGCTGTCACTGGACTATTATGGGCTGTCTCTGATGTTTCTCACTGTGATAACAGGTATGTTACATCATGCTTTTATTCTGTCAAAGTTAAATTCTAATGTTTCTGAAGGCAGTTCATTTCTTTTGTTTTTTTAAGCACAACATAAAACATATTTCTCTTCCTTTAGGTGTCAGCTGTGAAGAACTCAGTCCAGTCAAGAATGAAGAGTCCAGTTTAGAAGACAGCACTGTTACTCTGTCCTACACATACTCCAAAAAAGCAACTGCTAGTGATTATTTCTTCTGGTATCGACAATATCCAGGAAAACCACCAGAGCTCCTTATTTCTCACTATGGAACAGAAAAACCAACATCTGATCCAGTCTCTAGACTGTCCTTCAACGTGAGTGAGGATAAAACCAAAATGCATCTGCAGATCTCCTCTGCTGCAGTGACAGACTCTGCTGTGTACTACTGTGCTCTGCAGCCCACAGTGACAGGAAACACCAAAACTCTGTACAAAAACCTTTGGAGCAAAGACAACACAATACTCCACAACATCCACTAGAGGGACTCACACACCATGAACCCATTACAGTCTGAGACAGTGTCACTGGACTGATGACAAATACAACAAAACATCAACCAATAAAGATTCCACACAGAGCTGCTGTGACAACAGACAGACATGGATTGGTTGAGTTGAAGTGAATAAACAATGTGAAGAGCTGATTGGCCCCGCCCATTTAGCCTCAACTCAACCAATGACATCATTCCTTCCTCATTGTGCTTCAGTGGAAGAACACTGCTCATCTGCTGTCTGTCTGGCTTTAATAAATCCAAAGACATGTTGCTTTACTTCTTTTTACTCTTCTGTCACTTTACAGGTGAGTTTTGGAACACAACAGGAATTTAAGTGTTGTTGAACCTGCTGCATTAACCACATATACACAACCTGGATTTCATCACTTTTCTCATGTCTTTGCTCTGACAGAGTCAATGCTCCTCATGTTTTCATCAGATTGACTAAATGGATGTTGATTGAATGATACTGTTTGTATGTGACTGTGAAGGAGCACAGAGTAACACTGTACACTTGATATTTTCCACTGTCTTCTCCTCTCAGCCTCATGAACAATGTTGGTCTAATGGCTTCATTTTCTACACTTTTTCCAGGACTAATAGCTGGAGACAGCATCTCTCCTTCTCTCCTTGAAGTCAGTGGAAGAGAAGGACAATCTGTCACACTCAGATGTCAGTATCAGACAACTGATGACGATGTTTACCTTCACTGGTACAGGCATCATTCTGATCTTCAGGCTCCTCAGTTTTTACTCTGGAAAGGAGCAAAGGCAAACAAAGATGACGAGTATATTCCTGACAATCGATATGAATCTCAAACATCAGATACATCAACTACCCTGACCATCACAGAGCTAACCCTGGCAGACACAGCTCTCTACTACTGTGCTCTAGAAACACAGTGATACAAAGTGTAGAAGAGGCTGTACAAAAACCTGAACACAGATATCTGACTACTCTTCAAAGAGGAGGGAAGTGGTATTCAAACCACAGCTTCATATCAGATGGATTCTGCTAATTCCTGTTTTATCACAGTCACTGTGGTTACAGCTGCTCATGAAACACTGTGGGAGGATTCACATGAGCAGCAAATCCACATCAATGACAAACCAACTGGATGAAGCTTCAAACACCAGAACATTTGAAAACTAAAGACTTAGCTACAGTCTTCTTCATATATTCTGTGTTTTGGTCTGGATACCTTCTGATAACTTCAGAAACTAACATTATATTATTGTGTACTGTCACACATGAAATAACAGCTTGTTTGTCAGATCACATAGATGTAAATCTTGGGGGGACATGGAGCACCAAATGTAAATTAGCCTATGGCATGAATAATATACCTATGCGTGGATATACAGTAGAGACCGCTACTCCACAACTGTACCTCTGTTCTGTTAAATGTCACTGTTAAGACCCAAAGGGGAAAAAGAGGGAGTCAACGAGAGAGATCTAGTTTATGTAGGCTATTTGATTAACTTTATTGTTTTGCTGCTATTCAACGAGATGAGAGACATATTTTTCTCTGTTTACTGAGGTCAATAGCACAAAACTTCACTCGACTGTACATGGGAGAGAGAGAGACGATGTGCTGCTCCAGGTTCAGCACCTTGGACAGTTCAGTGCGCACAATCATTGCGCAGGAATTTAAATGTCTGACATATTGAATATGTACATGTAGGAACTTGCCCTCGTCGCTTATGCCACAACAAGGAGATGCGATCTGCAGGTCTGTGTCCGGTTCACCTAATTCCCTGCACCCTGCTAGTTAAAAGGACACCATGTGATATGCCAACATGTTGCTTGCAGGAAGAGGCTGCTTTCACGAGTGGAACCAACAGACTCCCTTCGATTATATATTATATTCTAACTATGGCTTCAAACAAAAGCACGTCTGTGGACTTAATATTCCTTCACCCAACTTCCTGTCCGAGGACAAGGGCCTTGTGTAAGAAAACCCACCATCGTCCGGACTGTCCCATGCTACCGTGAAATCAATAGTCATAAAAGATGAACCTTTCTTTTTCCCTCAGGACTCACAGGTCAAGCAGAAGTCTTCTCGCCCTACAGAGTGGGACGATGTGTTGCTTTCTTGCTATAAGCATATCACGGGAAAACTTATTATTAAGTTATAGAAGCTGAGGACAAAAGAGTCCTCTCTCTCTCCACCTCAGATGACAAGAGGTGGGGGTCAATGTTGGTCATGGTAAAGAGGACCCAGTCCCCCCCTCAGGGGCCGAACTGTTTTACGACCCTGTCTGTGACATCCAACACTATTCTGTCTCTCTACTTATCCAAATCCCAATATGTTCGGAATAACTATTAAACTACAATCTCATTCTTAATGTTAGCAGATTCCCAAATAGCCTAAGAAGGTCATACAATGGATCTTTCCCATGTTATTGGTAAGCCCAGATGAAGTTTATTGCTTAATGAGTTCTGAGGTCTGGGAGAAACCAGCCCCTCCCCTTGGTGACTTACAGATCCTTATTCTTCTTTGTGTAATACTTGTGTTATTTACCTGTTAAATGTCTGATATGTTTTGTTGAGATAGAACTACAAGGAATAAGTATAAGTCAGCACTATGTGAAACGGATTCGAGCCATCAATGCTGGCGGAGGTTATGTATCTGGGTGTTGCATGTATTATAACTGATAATTCCTTTTCTCTATTAAGCAATTCCGTTTATTTCCTTTTGATCATGTAACCAAATGTTTTATGTGAAAACTCATGGTGGATTTAGGTAAACAGTCAAGCGCGATCTTAAAACTTTCAGAAGGATAGTTTTATTCAGCAATAAGTAGGCCTAATAACTCCGTGATTTGATCAGTGAACATATAGCCTGGGAGAAGCAACATGACGAGCCTCCTCGGAGCCGCCCTCTCCTCAGCCATAAAAAGAGACACATCGTGTCCCCTCACTCTCTTGCTCTTCTCGCTCTTACTCTTAACTCTTGCACACTCTTAGTCTGTTCCTCTTCTTCTTTTTAATCTTCGCTCATTTTTATTTTTGCGCGTAACTTCTTTATTTTTCCATTTACTTTTGTACTTTGCTAGATTTTTGAAGCTTCCAAGACTTAGACATTTTCAGAGACTTTAGACACTTGTAACAAATGCTCTTCAAGTGAGACACACTTTTATTCTGAAAAGATCTTTCTTTGAAATCTAAGCAAGAGCGAAATTTATTCTTTTTGCAGTATTTCAAATCGTTAACGTATCGTATTCAAGCCAAAGTCATTTTTGTTTTCTTGAACTTAGTAATAGGTAAAGTCCGTCCGGCCGGCGTTTCTTTTCCAGTTATTTTGCGCAAGAAGTCAAGTTAATATATATTCGGAGCCCATAATCACCAATTCTACCAAGACTCTGATTAGTGCTTAACTACTCAAAAGTCGGTGCAGTTTAGCTGCTCAAGAAACCGTGAAGAAAGATAGCCTGCAGCCAAAAGACTTATTGTCAGCCAACTGCCTCCAACGATCTCAAAGCGAGACACTTCACTGGGCAGAGGACGCTCGACCTGAGACGGCATCGAATTCCGGCGGTTCTGAAGCCGACAGGCCCGGAGCATTCAGACGGCATCCCCGCTGTGCCGGTAAAACGACGTCATCGGGAAAGCCGCCTTGTCATCATCCAGTGGCTACACCGCCTCTACATCTGCATCCAGGCTGAGACGGAGCTGACTGAGAGAAACCGGATTTTGAGAACTCTCTTCTTCAACAAAGTAGGCTGTAAATTCCACACACGACAAGAGTCACACGTGAATGCAATCAGAGTTGGTGTTTGTGAAAGCTTCGAATATATATCGTGAATTTAAAGACATCTCTCCTATAACCTCGTTATAAATTAATCCCGTAGCGAATTTAACGGTCCACACGTTAAAATCCACCATTGTCAGGAATCCATTTAATCAATAATTCATTCCACAGTTGATACATTTTCTGTTACTTTGTCATCTATTTTGTTCAATATCTCATGTCATTTAATCTGCATTTATTTAGTTAATAAACATATTTAATCTTATGTCGTTGTCTGTGCACGTTTAATTTGAAGTGGGAAATCGATGGGATCGTGGAAAGAATTCACTACTTCAGAATGGGAGATCAAATATAAATTTGAAATTTAACAGACTGATTTAATTGATATTCCAACCGTAAGGTGGTTCTAGACAAATGACCCTTTTCATTGTCCGGATAAAATCAATAAAAGGGTGGTGCCCCGTATAACATATCAAATATATATAGTATAATTAATTACCAGTCATTAATTATCACATTACTATCAAGGTATTGTCTCCTACATACACAACCACAATCACAACATGCCCCAGTGGGCCAGAATACATTTATAAAAAACAACAACAACACTGTCTTACTGGCAGTTTTTTCACAAGGCAGAGTCTCCTGGGCTCTGAGTTAATGCATTGATTATGTCATCATAATCCAAACTGAAAATCATTTCCTTTTCAAATGACAAAAGTTTTTGATGGGTCCAGTCAGCATGGATGGATCCTGTTTGTTGTGGAGAAAAGTCTCTTGACACTGCAGGAGGTCAAAGGAAGTGTTATGATGGCCCTCAACAGACTGTTCACATTGGGGAAAATGTCAAACGGGTAGCTGTCCAGTATTTCCATCAGTGTGTGGAAGTTGTCCCAATCCATTTTTCTTCTGGTGTGCTGAGTGAACACAGTATGTTCAGCATCAGCTATTTGAATTCCATACAAGTCACATGGAGCCTTTAGAATGTGTTCGTCGCCAAAAGTGGCAGATCCAGGTGCAACAGAGGCCGTTGTCTCATGACTCTGTATGTGTCCTCTTTAAATGTGCAGTTTAACTCTGATATCTGTCTGTCCTGAACACAGTTCCACAGAGCTTCTAAATCATTGTTGCCTATGATAGCTGATGTTTTCCCCAATGTTGTGGTGACAACAGAAGTGTGAAACTCTTAGGGCAGCTTGCGCTCACGAGAGACGGCCACATCCCAGTTTGCTATCTTGTGCTTTTCCACTAATTCTTCGGTCTGTCTCAGGACTTTTTCAAAGTCGTCATCTGTATCATCCTGGAAAGTCGCATATGTAGCCCTCTAAGCGTTTCTACAAGGGATACACAGTCTGCTACACATAGTGATGAGCTCTGCAGCTCCTTTGTAGCAAAATCACTGTTGTCCAAGAGTTTGCAAAATACGAGGAGTATGACAACACATTTTCTTTTGCATTTGTAGCAACAGTTATTCTGCTTCTGTTTTAGTTTGCCCGCTAATTTCTGCACATTCAGGGAGTGCCTCCAGCAATACATCAACAATTTTAGTATCTTGTGCACTGATCCAGATTTTGAGCTCCATCTGGCGTCACTCGCTCGCTCCAGTTCCATGCTCGGACGGTTGGGGTGCATTTCTTTCTGGAGCTAAATAAACGAGCTTGCCGCTGAGCCCCCGTGAAGGAACTGTGTATTTGATTCACAGTCAAAACAGTGCTGACATGCCCCAACTGCACTGCACTGCACAACACTAAGTTAAGCTGGTGAGAGTTTACAATGTACATAAATTGCTCTTCAGGGAATTTCCTCTCAGGACAGCCTAAACCCCCCGTCCTCGGTTTCTCTGTGGCCCCAAAGTGAGATTTCAAACTTGGCACACAACATAGCAATGTCCAGGAGAACCTTAACAAGTTAATGGTTTCTCTCCACGAATGCTGGCGCATCACCATGCAGCGGGTTCAACACTGTTCCTCGGCTTTACGGTCCGTGGCATCTCCTGAATGATGCCAGTTTTGCTCGCGCAGTGGCATGCGTCTTACTGCTCTCATGTTTGTCACAGACATCTCCCAGACATTTCCAGTTTTTGTATCCACCTTACAAAAGTGGTCCCCGTGTGCATCTCCACAAAATGTCTGCAAGCTTTACAAAACACTGCATCTTGCTCTTTGCTGTACTCTATCCATGCATGCCTCCCATACCCGTTGGCGTTGAATGATCATGATTTTCTACCTATTACAGTAGCTGGGAATCTTATCAGCTTGGGTTGAGTGGCCGGTTCCTCCAGTGATGATGAATCCAAAGATGACTGGATTTGCTCAGTAGATACTGCCAGTGGCAATCTGTGGGTCGGAGCTGGTTCATTAGCACAAAAGCTAGCATGATTTGTCTCCTGGGATGGTGATGAGGACGTGTTTTCATTATTCCCTGAGCACGACTCGTGATGACCAGCCTCTTTGAGCACAGGCTGGTCCTAAGCTTCTTCAGTCTAACATGTTTTTTTAAAAAAAAAGGCTGCTCAACTATAACAGTTTAGCCCGTTTAGCCATTGTCCAACAGCTGTATCAAGCTGCTCCAGTAACCCACTTTCTGGTCGCTGGAGAACTTAAGTTTCGTGCCGGACATCGGTCAATCACTTTAAAGATGAAGTTTGTTTAGATTTTTTGTGTGTACTACATGTTCAAGAAAATAAAAACCACAATGAACCTTTTAAAGCAAATCACATTAAAATGAACTATATAGGCCTATTTAAAAAAAATTTTTGTCACAAATCTCACTGGGTGGGCCTGTGCACATTCAGGCCCACCCTTAGCTCCGCCCCTGAGGTGATGCAAACTGCTGCCTTCAGTCTGTTAACCAGGAGGAAGAAGAAGAGGTGAAAATACAGATCTAAGAGGAGACGGAGAGATTCAGGGAGGAGCTGAGCTGTTACTGAACTATAGAAGAGAGAGGAACTTCCATATTCAGCAGAGTTCAATACACAAACCAGAAACATTACCTTTATTCAACATGCTGTCACTGGACTATTATGGGCTGTCTCTGATGTTTCTCACTATCATAACAGGTATGTTACATTATGCGTTTATTCTGTCAAGTTAAATCCTGATGTTTTCTGAAGGCAGTTCATTTCTTTTGAGTTTTTTTTAACACAATATAAAATGTATTTCTCTTCCTTTAGGTGTCAGCTGTGAAGAACTCAGTCCAGTCAAGAATGAAGAGTCCAGTTTAGAAGACAGCACTGTTACTCTGTCCTACACATACTCCAAACAAGCAACTGCCCAAGACACTTTCTTCTGGTATCGACAATATCCAGGAAAACCACCAGAGTTCCTCATCTCTCACTATGGAACAGGAAAGCCAATATCTGATCCAGTCTCTAGACTGTCCGTCAACGCGAGTGAGGAAAACACCAAAATGCATCTGCAGATCTCCTCTGCTGCAGTGACAGACTCTGCTGTGTACTACTGTGCTGTGAAGCCCACAGTGACAGGAAACACCAAACCTCTGTACAAAAACCTTTGGAGCAAAGACAACACAATACTCCACAACATCCACTAGAGGGAGTCACACACCATGAACCCATTACAGTCTGAGCCAGTGTCACTGGACTGATGACAAATACAACAAAACATCAACCAATAAAGATTCCACACAGAGCTGCTGTGACAACAGACACAAATGGATTGGTTGAGTTGAAGTGAAAAAACAATGTGAAGAGCTGATTGGCCCCGCCCATTTAGCCTCAACTCAACCAATGACATCATTCCTTCCTCACTGTGCTGCAGTGGAAGAACACTGCTCATCTGCTGTCTGTCTGGCTTTAATCAATCCAAAGACATGTTGCTTTACTTCTTTTTACTCTTCTGTCACTTTACAGGTGAGTTTTGGAACACAACAGGAATTGAAGTGTTGCTGAACCTGCTGCATTAACCACATATACACAACCTGGATTTCATCACTTTTCTCATGTCTTTGCTCTGACAGAGTCAATGCTCCTCATGTTTTCATCAGATTGACTAAATGGATGTTGATTGAATGATATTGTTTGTATGTGACTGTGAAGGAGCACAGAGTAACACTGTACACTTGATATTTTCCACTGTCTTTCTCAGCCTCATGAACAATGTTAGTCTAATGGCTTCATTTTCTACACTTTTTCCAGGACTAATAGCTGGAGACAGCATCTCTCCTGTAAAAGATGAAGTCAGTGGAACAGAAGGACAATCTGTCACACTCAGATGTCAATATGAGACAAGTGACACATATGTTAGACTTTACTTGTACAGACATCATTCTGACCTTCAGGCTCCTCAGTTTATACTCTTGAAAGGAGCCAAAGGGAGCTCAGCTCAATATATTTCTGATAATCGATATCAGTCTCAAACATCAGATACATCAACTACACTGACCATCACAGAGCTAACCCTGGCAGACACAGCTCTCTACTACTGTGCTCTAGAAACACAGTGATACAAAGTGTAGAAAAGGCTGTACAAAAACCTGAACACAGATATCTGACTACTCTTCAAAGAGGAGGGAAGTGGTATTCAAACCACAGCTTCATATCAGATGGATTCTGCTAATTCCTGTTGTATCACAGTCACTGTGGTTACAGCTGCTCATGAAACACTGTGGGAGGATTCACATGAGCAGCAAATCCACATCAGTGACAAACCAACTGGATGAAGCTTCAAACACCAGAACATCTGAAAACTGAAGACTTAGTTACAGTCTTCATCATGTCTTCTGTGTTTTGGTCTGGACCCAGATGTTCTCCAGTTAATCCTGTAAACTAATGATTTAATGGTTTTCAAGAACTTCTTTGGATTTTTGAAGTTTTCTCTGGTTGCTGACAAATAAAACTGTAGTTTTGCTTTTTGGAATAGAAGAGTACATTTATTTCTTAATTATTTCTGTAATCTGTTCCTGACTTACGTGCCCTGGTCCACACAGAGTCACGTTTATAAATGAGCTCAGGGCTCAGTTGTAAACACGATGATCAGGTCTTTAAAGTCTAATTTTGCAGAGGAGGACGTGTTTGTTAAAAGATCTTAAAAAGTTTTATGAAAGTAATTCCAGGTCAGCTTAACGTCATCAAAACAAGCTGTTCCCTCCCTGTTAAAATGATACACACATGTAAAAAAGCCTGTTCAACATCTTCATACTACGTTTTTAACAACACAAGTCTTACTTTTATGGATTCTTGTGTCTCGCACTACTGTTATTACACAATGATCATTTTTGTAAACATTTAGAGTCAAATCTTGTGGGGGAATCAATTAATCCTGTGAGATTTAGAGGATAACATTTTATGTTAAATGTCTCAGATGCAGACATTAGCCAGTCCCAGCTCAAATCACCAAACAACCATATTTAATTGTAGTTTAGTTGAGACGGAAGCTTAATAAGAGCAGACAGTGAGTTCTGAGGGGCAGATGGAGGCCAAAAACATCCCACCAGCAGAATATGGTGATTTTTAGATGATTTAACATGGAGATAATAATGTTCTGAATTAACCTCTGTACTTACTGACTCAGAAAGCACTAATTATAAATAATATTAAACACTAATATTAAACACATTTGATAGAGAAAGACACTCCACTGTCTTTTCTTTGACGTCTGTACAATAAATATTGTAGCCATTAATGCAAATATCCCAATCCCAAGTTTCTGTCAGCTCCGTTTCAGATAACACAATATCAGGCGTGATGAAATTTATCCAGATCTTAAACATTTGAGAGAATAAACTTCTGACACTGATATGAATAACCCCAAGACCGGATCTAGATCTAAGATCTGCAGGTGTGAGGCATTGTGCAGGAATGACAGAACCTGGATTTGTCCCAACATGTCCAGAGAGCAGAAGGTCTCCCAGACCCATGGAGGGTTCCAGGAAAACCACATAGTGATACAAAAGACCAAACAATGATTAGCCTCATAGTAAAAGGGGGGATCTCTGTAATTCTGCTCAGGAAGGGAGGGTAAGCAGACGTCAAGTAATATAACACAAAGAAAGAGATCCACAGTTTATCCACTCTGGAAAAAAGGCCCAGCAGACTCAAAGCAAGCTGACAGAGATCCACCAACATCCAGCAGCACAGGAGGTCCAACAGACCAGTTCATCAGTTAGAAACAGGCCCAATAAAACCAGACAATCCAGCATTCAATTCAGTGGCTCACATGCTCCACATGGCTGGTAGGCGGGCCTCAGGTAGGCCGAGACCTCAAACAGTCCAGATTTACAGTTCAGTGGTAATCCAGTAACATCCAGAGAAAGATGTTTCATCTGGTGATCACACACTGAAGAGATGTTGTTCATTCACTCGGGTCAAAATGTCATATAAAAAAGATAGAAACATCAAAACTCAGACATCAGACACAGACACACCGACGGTGGACTGACCTGGTGGCCATCTTGGATTGGATTGATTGACAGCAGCAGCAACAGAGAACAAAGAGCTTCACCTCAGTTTACATCAAACGTGTTGTCTTCTTCTTCTTCTTTTGGATTTGATTGGCGGCTGGCATCCAGCTTATAGGTGCATTGCTGCCACCTACCGGACTGGAGTGTGGTACATTAGATGACAGAGAAAAGAAAAAAAAAAAGAAAAAAGAAACTTTAAACCCGATCCATGAACCCTGTTTCCCTCAAGTATTTATTCACATACCTCCTAATGCTTTCTGATCTTTGCAACATGTTCCCTACCATGAAGCTCACTGTTTCCCTTTGCAGTGCTGCTTTTAGCTCTCTCTTCTCTCTCTCATATAACTTGCATTCCATAAGAACATGCTGCACAGATTCAGGATGATCACACAGTCTACATTTACCAGTAGGATGTTTACCAATTCTGTGTAGCGTGCTATTAAGCTCCGTGTGTCCTAATCTGAGGCGGGTAATGACCACCTCCTCCTTCCTGCTCCCGCCCACCGCTCCACCTTTCCCCACCTGTTTGTGTATACTGCAGAAGTGTCTCCCTGTCTCATTTATATCCCAATATTCCTGCCAAACCTTTTGCATTTGAGTTTTAATGATTGTTTTTCCTTCTGCTTTCCCTAGTGGGATATTGTTCACTGTTTGTGACCTGAGTGCTTGTTTTGCTAGTAAGTCTGCATCCTCATTGCCCTCAACCCCTGCATGAGCAGGAACCCACAGAAAACAGACTCTCCTCCCCCTCTTATGAAGGTCGTAAAGCGTTTGATGGATCTCCATGATTAGATCTTGCCTGCATGACTTCATGGTCTTAATACTACTGAGGGGTGCCCAGCTATCTGATGCAATGAGTGCATTGGCCCTGTTGTCTCCCTCTAACCATCTCAGTGCAAGTGTGATAGCCAGGAGTTCATCTGTGTCACTGATGATGATCTGTTGCTCTTTCCTTAACTGCCACTTAGAACTCTGGATGTAAACTGCAGCTCGAGTGTGACCATTTTCTGGCTCTTTTGATCCATCTGTAAATATTACTACTCTATTTGAATAATTCTGTTCAATATACTTTTGCACTATTACTTCAGTATCTCCCTGCCTTGTGTTCTTGTTGAGATTCTGCTGAATACTAAAATCTACTGACGGCATCTGGAACAACCAGGGAGGAATTTCTGGTAGAGGAATATCACATAAAAAATACTTTCAGCCCTTACATTTCCAACCAAGCCTAAGCTCCAGAAGTTTGACTTGTCATGCTCTGAGCAGTCCTCTAGTATGGCCTTTGCTGGATGAGACCTTTTATGGCCCTGCAGATAGACCCAGTATACCAGCATGAGCTTGGTCCTTCTTATTCTTAGAGGTTCTCTCCCTCATCTGAACTTGCAGAGCTGCAACTGGAGAGGTCTTAAATGCCCCGCTACATAACCTGAGTCCTTCAGCCTGCTCCACATCCAGCTTCTTAAGGTGACTTTCTGCTGCTGACATATATGCAACACTCCCACAAACATGTTGTCAGGAAGAGTCGTGCATCATGTGCAAGAGTGTAGAACTCTGAATAATTCTCCTCTTACAATGTGTTAATCTGTGCACACAGTTTATCAATCACAGTGGTTTCATATCAGTATATTACTTTCAACCACATGACCCATAAGACTGAGGAGGCTCTTAGAATTTAGGAATATTCCACAAACACACTTTGTGTTCAGTGTGCAGTTGTTCATGGTCACAGTTGTTTCTCTCCAGATTGATTTGAGTGAATTTTCTGCAGATTCCTCCTTCAGTGTGACCTTCTTGGATGATGATGACTCAGCATCACTGTCATTTCTCCAGCTTCCATCAGTCTGAATGTAAACAGACCACAGCAAGAGGAGGAGCTACACAACTGAATATGAAAGGCTTCATTTTAGAAGTGAAGAGCTGCTGTGTTCTCTCTGTTCTTCATTCACTACAACTGAAGATAATGCAGCTCTTTTTAATCTGGATGATGATCTTCATGTTTCATGCTGGTAAGTAAACTTTAATCAAGTTTTTTCTTTGACTAAACTGACTTTAAGTAACTACAAATGTGACAGTGAAATATATGTTTGTTCTTTCAGGATCCTCTGAGGATTTAGTGAAACCATTTAAAGATGTAATGCTGGCTGTGGAAGGAGACACTGTGACTCTCTCCTGCAACTATTCAGGCTCTGTTAACTACCTCTACTGGTATCAACAGAAGTCCAGTTCATCTCCACAGTTTCTCATGGCAGAATATTCAGAGAAAACAGAGAAATTGTCTTTTACACATGACAAGGACACAAAGGAGTTTCATCTGCAGATCTCCTCTGCTGCAGTGACAGACTCTGCTGTGTACTACTGTGCTGTGAGGCCCACAGTGACAGGAAACACCAAAACTCTGTACAAAAACACAAGCTGACACACTGACAAGCTGCTGGAAGCCTTTTTTCTTCCACACTGTTGTTCTGAATGTTTCACCTCCACTAGAGGGCGACATCATCCAGTAGGCGGTGCACTACTTCTGCACTGTGTTCAACCATTCTGTCAATAATAACTGCTGCTGTGAAGGGAACAACTCTCACACTGAATGTTGAACATCAGCTAGTTTCTCCTGTTCATTTAAACCTTGTTGTAGAGATGGAACATTGGCTGTGGATTATTCTGGCTGCTCTGTTCTGTGGTGAGACACAAAACACAACAGTTGACTTTTAAGACCGATTAATAACATTTAACTGAGCTGTGAGTGATTTTAATTGTTATGATGCAGAAAACTAGATTACATCATCTTTGTATCTTGTACATAACTCATATATTTTAATCTGTCATCAGACAGCAGTCAGTGAAAATCACAACTACTCTACATGTCTGTGTGTCTGACTCTCTGGCTAGGTAACTCTTTAAACTTACTGATTGTTCTCCTTTAATCAATCATCTTTATTGATTCATCTCTTCCTCTGCATGTTCTCTTCTTCCTCAGAGTGTAAAGGAGCAGACAGAGTGATCCAGCCAGCAGGAGATGTCATTGCTGCTGAAGGAGACACAGTTACACTGGACTGCACATTTGAGACCAGTGACACAAATTATTATCTCTTCTGGTACAAACAGGATGGAGACAACAGCCCTAAATTCATACTGAGCCGCCCTAAGTTTGGTACGGGGAACACAGACAAAGAATATGAGGAGAGATTTTCATTGACACTGGATTCCACCTCAAAATCAGTTCCTCTGAAGATCCAGAAGCTTCAGCTGTCTGACTCTGCTGTGTACTACTGTGCTGTGAGGCCCACAGTGACAGGAAACACCAAAACTCTGTACAAAAACCTTTGGAGCAAAGACAACACAATACTCCACAACATCCACTAGACGGACTCACACACTGTTAAACTTCAGCAGGATGTGATGATACAGTCTGGGATCGTGGTGAGATGTAAAGCTTTAGAATTTAAACTGTTGACAACTTATTCACTCTGAACATTGAATCACATTTCACCAGTGTTAACATGGCAGCACTGAAAACACTGATGATGTTGAAATCAGAACTAAAAGGTTTTGACAAGAATC
>CAEMYA010000022.1:93914-143236 GCA_903131615.1 Diplodus sargus
GCTAATTCCTGTTTTATCACAGTCACTGTGGTTACAGCTGCTAATGAAACACTGTGGGAGGATTCACATGAGCAGCAAATCCACATCAATGACAAACCAACTGGATGAAGCTTCAAACTCAACACATCATGAAACCAAAGGCATTAAAAGTGATTTAATAAATCTGCTTTGCATCCTAGCTTTCTTATTTGACTTGTTATTTGACACATTTCACTTTAAGCTGTTTAAGCCATGTCCACACAGGACTTGCATTTCCTGGAGACCTCCAATAATTTGAAAAAATTACAGAGGACATCTGGTCTTAATGCTGTTTAATCCGCCGTGTCCATAATTTGTTGAGGAACAATTCCATCTATATTACCGACCATATTTCACAAACCCCTATTTTCGATATTAGTCCCCTATTAATATGCATATCAGTAATTGGAGGTGGTACTATTTAAACATCTGTTTTCTGCTTAATCATGGCTCATAATGTGTTTAAAAGCTGTCAAGAGCTGTGCTGAGAGATGTTAGATCCCGAGCTTTACCCCTGTCCAGGAGGTACTCGAGGGAAAACAAAAGCTTATTGTATTGAAGTAAAACCCAGAAGTGTTTTGAACTAAATGAGCTGCAAATCTGTATTTATGCTCAGAACACATTCACAGTGCAGAACAATCAACTCTGAACTATATTAATAATGTGGCTGCTGAAGAACAGATGACTGACTTCTTAAAGTTGATGTTATACAGAGCCTTGAAGATTTGGATTATTTAGATGTGCCAATAATTAGAATTTCTGTAAAGTATACACTTGGGAGTTTTCAATTTGGCAGAAAGTTGTTTCTCTCCTGATTGATTTCAGGGAATTTTAGCCATATGTAATACTGGATCTATCTATTGCGGAGCTGAAGGTCGAGGAAGTGTGACAGAGAGGAGAGAGAATACAGGTCTAAGAGAGACGGAGAGATTCAGGGAGGAGCTGAGCTGTTACTGAACTATAGAAGAGAGAGGAACTTCCATATTCAGCAGAGTTCAATACACAAACCAGAAACATTACCTTTATTCAACATGCTGTCACTGGACTATTATGGGCTGTCTCTGATGTTTCTCACCATTATAACAGGTATATTACATTATGTTGTTTTTGAAGTTTTCATTCCAAAGTTTTACAAATATGATAACTTCTTCATCGTTCTGTAACATAATATAAAACAGATTTCTCTTCCTTTAGGTGTCAGCTGTGAAAAACTCAGTCCGGACAAGAATGAAGAGTCCAGTTTGGAAGACAGCACTGTTACTCTGTCCTACACATACTCTCAAGCTGCCACTTACACTGATTATTTCTTCTGGTATCGACAATATACAGGAAAACCACCAGAGCTCCTTATCTCTCACTCAGGAACAGGAGGAATATTAAATAATCCAAACTCCAGACTGTCCTTCAACGTGAGTGATGATAAAACCAAAATGCATCTGCAGATCTCCTCTGCTGCAGTGACAGACTCTGCTGTGTACTACTGTGCTGTGAGGCCCACAGTGACAGGAAACACCAAAACTCTGTACAAAAACCTGACAAGATTAACGCTCTTCAGCTTCTCAATATATAGATCAACAGCGCCCTCAAGTGGACACGATTAACTCTATAGTTTGAAGTTTATCATGCCATTTTAAATGTTCTTTTTGTATTCCACAGCTTTGTACATCTTTTCAGGCAGACTTATCAGATGTTAAATAAAAACAACATCTCTTCTACCTGCCAGTTCTTCCCCTGCTTGAAATTACATAGTTTTCTATTCAGCAATCAATGTGCTGTAAAGACCATATCAGGATGTGAGAGAAGGAAAGGAGAATCCATTTCAGGTGTGAGGGTCAGAAAGTCATGAGGGGCAATTATCTCTGCCTGAGGTTTTACAGGAAGGTAGATGAGATGACAGTGACTGTCCTAATAAAACATCAGAGGGTCACTGTCCTGGGAAAGGCACGATCAACCCAAACATCAGGGCTCATTGTTTTGGGAAGAGATGATTAATGCAGTTGTAAAAGCAGGAAACTCATTTCTGTTTTGTACTTTCAGAATACTAGAATGAAACAGCTCCCGGATCAGTCCTTCTTCATCTCTGCCTTCTAAGCCCCTCCCACAGATGAGCCTGCCGTGCACGAGCAGGCTTGTAACCATGGTAACAGAGGAAGCCAGAAAACCAAGATGGCGCATTCAAAATAACAATAACAACAAAAGCCCCGATTGTTGTATTTATGATCAATACAACTCAATTACAATGACAGGTGCCTCATGCAGATCACTGTAAATATCCGGAGTAACAATAAATATTCCTCACATCTCTGTAGACGAGTTACCAGGTGATCATCATCACCTGCTGCCTTTCTGAAGCATGAGGAACATTATTTCTCCAAACCAGTTCAACCACTTCAGAGCTACTGAACACAAAGTAACGTTATTATAACTGCCCGCTCACTTAAAGACACCTTTGCTAACCAGTGGTCATAAAGAAAGAGCTAAACACTGGAGTTAGCATACAAGCTAACAAGCTAGATTTACTAAGAATCCGCGTAGCTCGGCTGCAACATTGTATGTCAATATGCGCTATTGCGATTATTACTGTAACCGCCGCCATCTTAGCCTTGTGGTTAAAACATGGAATGAAACATATCAAGCAGGCTCTTACCTGTCCAGCAGAAAAGTGTTAGCTAACTCTGCATTGCTCTTGAGTCCTTACAGATCCCGCAGCTCCTCCACCTCTGAAATGACTCCAATATTCATCCTCGTTTTCTCTGTAGCTCGGTCCAATTTTTTTTCTTTTTACACTGCTTTTCTATGTCAAACTTCTTATTTCTTCTCTTTGATGTGGCCACCGTTCTCCACCATTTTTGCAGCATCTGACCAGGTAAGAGCAGACATTGCACCTGCGTGGGGGAGGGGCACTGCCCAGTATGTGCTGCTCATTACAGCCACTGGGCGGAGCCACAGACAGCTGAGCTGCATCTCATTCCACTGTCAGATCATAATGACAATTTTAGCAAATGTAACAAAAACATAGTTACAGACTACAACTTTAAGTCAGTAACATTTGGCGGATGACGGAGATCTTCTGTCCATGCAGCATGTATTAAAGAGATCTGATTCATCACAGTATAAAATTCTTCAGAGAATTAGCAAATCTCTCCCTCACAAAAAAAAAAAAACTCACTCCACACCATATCCAAATTGTCATTTAACTGCTTTAATGACCCAGCCTGATGCATGACATACATGATTTAAAGTGAAATAACAGGGTTCAAATGTTGGTGAGTGATGGTCTCTCATCCAGCCACGTGACTATTGTTCCACTCTTCTTCTTTTGCTTCCTGTCCCCTGGACAGATCAAGAAATTGTTGCAACATAAAGACTTCACAGATGACTGTTGGCTATTCCAGCAAACTCAGTACCTGACAATCCTAAGAACTTTGTCAAGTTGATGCACAAGTAGACGTATTACATGGATTTGCAAAATAATCAGAGTATACTAGATGAACACCCTAGAAAATTCTCAAACTTATAACTTCTCATGGTCTACTGCAAATAAACTGCTAAGTGAAATACAGTCGCCTGATTAGGTTAGTAAAAAACAAACATGATGTCTAATGTGAAGTTCTCTGAAATTAAACTATCAGTGAAGTTAAGCTTTCTGTCGGCTTTAGCTTTGGTCACTTTAGTTACAGTGTGCTGCGTGGCTTTAATAAATATTAGTGTGTGCAGTAATTTGTATTAACAAGGTTTATCTGTAACATTAAGTGATAATAAAGAAAATCCCTACATAGCAGCGTATCAGAGAACTTACAGTACATGCCTCAGAGAGCGGTGTAGATGGCAGATTAGCAGCTAACATAGCTTCATTATCTAGCATTATTAGCTAGTTTTGTTCTATTTCAATTCAGCTAGCTACATGAAACTTCTTTATACAACACAGTACTGTTTAAATTACATAAAAGACGACATACCTCTATATTGTCCTCCTCCTCTTCCACTTTGGTTTCTAAATTGCGCACCTGAAGGCTCGGACCTTTTCATTATGAGAAAACAAAATGCCTCTTGACATCAGTCAGCCAGGCCTGTCCCTCTCCCCAAGTGCAGTCCAGGCCTTTCTTTATTTTTTTGTTATTTTCAAGGCAGAACATGAGAGAAGAGCACTAACCGGCAAATTATTCGGTGGCACTCATCTAGCATGTGGCACCCTGGTTATGTGGTCTAATAATACTTCATATAAAATGTCATACATTTGGAACCATATAGGCGGTGTTCTGCCAACAAAAAGCTTCCAGGACACGCAGTTTTATATGTTCATTAAAATAAGACATTGTGCTTACTGCTGTAAAACACATTTGCATGTTCTTGAAATGTTAATAAATAAAAATTATACTTCACACATCGATCGATGTCCAAATATCTGCTAAAGCCAAACAGGTTAATTTATGGATTATCAGTCAGGACACTGCTGGTTGGAGTCCCGTCCGTGTCATCGTATGTCTTTTTACTTTTAATCGAAATTATATTAATTAATTATTGCAATACAAACTCTACACACAACTCATTTCTCATTTTTGGTTTGCACTATCTGGACAATCTTTTAATACTCATATTTATTAATTGTAACAATACACTGCCACACTGTTTATAATTAAATGTTCATATTGTACAATATTATGTTTATACAAGTCTATACTATTTCTTACCTTTCTAATTATATTGTTTATTTTTTACAATTATTATTGTTTATTGTAATAAAACTGTCCTTTCACTGCTGTGACAAAGAAATGTCTCCATTTGCGGGACAATAAAAGAATTCTGATTCTTATATCATTCATAATGTGCAAGTATATTGTCATCATGGAGCCCGACTGACAGAAACTACATTTGAATGTCTCAATTCAAAGACAGTGTTGTGAAAAACTACCTCTAAATGTGAACTTTTAATTAAGGGCCTTCAAATTTTTTTTAAAACAACTTCAACTTCTTTTCAATGGTAACGATAGACATTTTGGCGTTTTAACAGATAACATGCTAATTGCCTTGGTTCAGTGAATGGCAGTTGGCCCTCTAGAATGTCATAATTTGTTTTTATTTTGTATTTTTTGTCATTAGTGCTTATATTTCTCTGGAAGTGAAAACCACGTCACTGACAGCAACAAACTACTGAGTTAAAACATTCAGATAGTTTGAGGTTCACTTTACAGGAGCCTTGACGCAAAACAACACAAGCCCTAAAGACCAGCAACAGTCGTGTCATATATTTTAGTTTTTACAAGAAAACTGTGTTTGTCTTACCTTACAGCTGTGCTCAGTGAAGAAGCAGTTCAAGTTAGCTAGCATCCTGTTAGCCAGGCTGGGTTACAGCATTGGTAACAGCTAACGTTAGCTAGGTTAGCCGCGCTTAGCTAGCTGTTTCAAAACAACCGCGAACTCCGTCCAGAGGAAAATGGCTGAAAGGTGACCGAACACATTAACACCGTGAGTGCCGACAAACGACCAGAGGCCCAAAAGTGTTGACTTTCAACCGTAACTCCCTCTGGGTCACATCCCGTCCTCCTCCTCCGCTTCTCTCCGCGGTCACAGCTCCGCGCGCCTCTCAACGTTTAAACTGCGGCAGGAGTTTTTGTTTTGTTTTGTTTTGTTTTGTTTTTTAAAAGCTTTATTGAACACGATGATAACAAACACTTCAACCACACTGTCAAAGTGTGCTGGATCCAGAAAAGGATACAAATAAAACCAATTAAACTGTTCAAACTGTGCCAGTAAATTAGAATATACAAAGTAAAATAATATAGAATAAATACAAAGGAAAAGATTTGTAAAAATCCACTGATCGTCTTCAGTGTGAATTAATGTTGAATACATTCAGGTCTGTTGATTTATAGAATTGTGCACATTTGATCGGTTCTTTGCACTTTGTTTTCATCATCAATCCAGTCTCATCATAAAGAAACATTTAACATGTGTGTGCTTTACATTAGTGTGTCTGTGTGATATTTTACCACTATAAGAGCTGTAAGGTCCTGACTGACAGGTGGTGACGTTCAGTCTCCTCCCTGATCCAGCCAATCACATCACGTATAGACCTCAACACAGATTACCTCATGGTGTGTAGTGTTACATATATTCACCCATAACATTTCATATTCGGTCATCTTTAGATGTACATTTCATAAATGATACTGTGGATGAATAATTCTTTAAACTTGTCAGCCTGTTAAATAATCATAAATGCCAAACAGACCAAACAGAAACAGTGTGATGTTATAATGTTCTTTTTCTTTTGATCTTCCACCTTTACATTTTATCATGAATCTAATAATAATGATGATGATGATAAACTGTCTGTCTGTAGCAATTTTCCTAACAAGATGTTTTACAGAAGACAGCAGACTGATAAATACATCTCATTATATCATTATCATTACTGTTAATGCATTACTGTTTAATAGTTGTAAAGAAGTTACCAAGTATTAAATAAGAATCTGATTAGAAGTAAGAACCAAGACGTTTCTTATAACGTGAAAGATTTGGTTTCAGTCTGTCACCAGCTGTGACTGTGCAGATCTGTCATTGTGTATTGTGTTATGATCCAGTTCAGGGGATGAGGGGAGTGACACAGTCAAAATAAAGGAGGAAAAAGAAGCATGAGGTAATAGTTCATCTACAAAATAGTTTATTTACACAGAAAATGACAATAATCAACGTCTAATAAAGAAACTGTGCAGCGTGTCGCTCAGTCACTCTGGCTCCTGTGCACCACAGCTGCCCGGCCCACCGGCACCAGCAGAACTTTGTATCAGCCGGCCTGAGTGGCAGGTAGGATCAGGTGTGGAGGAGGGTGAGAACAAGGCGACACCACACAAACACTACACAACACTACACAACTCTAGGGCTGTGACATCTCCCCTGCAGTCTGAGTGTTGGGTCAGAACTGAGACTAAACGGATTTCCTTTGAACAAAACCGAGCTGCAAACTGCTGTTCAGTCTCTGGTTCATCAGCTGAGTGTGCTTCCGCATCCTCTGCATCCAAAAAGGACCAAACACAAAGAGCCTTCCCTCATCACAGCACAGGTTTTACCACCTTTATTCAGGACTGGACTGATGTGTAACAGCTCCTGAATCTTGTCACAAGGTGGCGCTGGTGTCACACCAAAAACTCAAACCGGCATCCTGCAGAGCACCTGGAGCATCTGCATGAGCGCAGACAGCGCAGACTGCTGGACTGATTTATCTTCACAGTAAAAACGGTCGAAACAAAAAAACAGAAAAAGAACAGGTGAAACAAAAAACACCAACCAAGCAAGGTGAGTAACAGCTCCACGTCCAGAACTGCAGGCTCAGAGTGGACCAGCACCACCTGACAGACAGCCTCATCTGTTCAACAACAAGATAAAACATTTCTTAAAAATGTTACAAAGTGACTTACAAAAGAAAATAAAAACTAGACAAAATGAAATAAATATATGACAAAAAAGAAGTAAAAACAATACAATCAAACATAATTCATCATAAAGTAATTACAGAAATGTGACACCTAGTTACACAAGTTAACCGTCACATTTAAGTTGTTCTGTCATGTTGAGTCAACGTGAATAAATATAATAAACAGATGTGTGATTATTACAAGAGACAGAACAACCAGTTTGAAATTTATCACGTATTTAAACTTGTTTATGTAGAAGTTAACTTCATATGTGATAACTGATGTAACACAGACAGTTGATGTGAAGTTTTTGTTCATTCAGTGTACTTTTATCGATGCACACTGACTCAATATGATAGAAGCACTTAATTCAAAGTAATTTAAGTACTCAAACTCAATGTTTAGGTGAATCGTTTATTTGAGTTGAGAATGAGGGAGCAGTGAGGTCACTGAAGGCCGAGCCGAGTGGCCGTCAGCAGGAGGTTCATCAGGTTAAAGTACGTTGTGGACATTTTAACTGCTATGTCAGTGAAAACAATTCAAACAATAAACAATAAAGGCAGGAAAAACAAAATGGATGCAAACGACAGCCGCCTGGTTCCAGTATCCTCTACTGTCGGTAAAGAAGAGTGCTCAGCGTGAAACAAGTTGTGTTTCTGTAAAACATAAATATAATCTTTTATTAACAACGTTCCTGAGTCTCAGATATACAACCATGTGTTCAGCTGAGTGGTGAACCTCGACTCATCCAACGACTGATCCAGCTGAGGATGTTTCTTTAAGAGCTGATCATGATGCTATCACCTGTCAGGAGCCTGTTTACCTGTCAAATGATCCGTACAGGTGTTTTTGGAGCATTGATATATTTCACAGTCTTTAGTTGTGCCTGTCTCAACTTGAAACATGTGTTGAAAGAGCCTGAACATAAAAATCATCAGTGAAGGACGATAAGAAGACGACATCACATCAGAGAAGTTAAAGACGGATCAAGAGATCAGGAGCAGAGAGAGACACATGAATTTAAAAAGGGCGACTTCACATTCACGAGGCTCGTCTGTAGAAGATGTTTCTGAGTCTGTGAGTTTTATCTCCTCAGGTAGATCAGTCCAAAGTTGAGAGGCCCTGACAGCAAAGGTAAGTTCACCTTCAGATCTGATCCTCAACTTCAGGACGACAGGAAGGTTCATCAGAGGCTCATATAGGGTCTGTATTTCTATTAATAAAGACAAGCTTTAAAGGTGAACAGCAAAATCTTAAATCAATTCTAAAGCAGACAGGTGGAGAGGAGCGGCATGATGTCGTCTGTGAAAACCAGGACTGTTCTCACTTACAGTTTTTCTCGATTGCTAAGACACATTTCTTGAAAGCTTCTCTCCTTTTCTCTAAACTGTGAACACAAACCCCAATTTTCAAGCTACATTCACAAAACCTCAGACTCTTCTTGCAAAACCAAACTTTCACCTCAAAACAGTTCAATCTGTGCCCAAAACTGAACTTTGTTGTCAAATCGTGCCCCATGTCAGTCAAAATTAAAAACGCTACTGAGCAGTCACTAAACACTACATAGAAAAATAGAAAACACAATGCTCAGGACATGAAGCTGAATGCATGTTGCAAAACAGAAAACCTGTGCATTTAGCACAAAAAGACAAAAAACAGAAATCTTGTGCATTTACAGTACACGTAGCACTTGTACAAAACAAACAGAAATCGTATGCATTTGCCACTTGTGTACAGTAAGCCCATGTAAAAAATAAAGTACAAAAATATACACATAAGTGCATTACTCAGCCACAGCATCATGTCTCCGTACTGGGTCAGGCCACAGGACCTCATCCACATCACATGCCACATTTTGCCTGGCCAGGCAAAAAAAACCCTGCTCTGATGCTCTGATTTCATCAGATATTACTGTTCTTTGTCTTCGCTGACCACCTTGACCACCTCGACCTCCTCGACCTCCTCTCACACGAACTCTTCCTCTCAGATTTCTATCCATTGTAGTGCCTCACAAACCAGTGCTCTCTGAACTGGCTTTATATATTCCCTCACATCATTAGCCACAAGTGTGATCAATTTTTAGTTGTTGTGTTCAAGTGGTGACACCCGTGCTTTAATTGTGTTTGACTTTTGCCACCTGTGCTCACCATTATGCAGCACAGGTGCATCACAATGAAAATGTGTTGGGAAGTTGTGTCTAAACAGCTGAAAAGTGCTCATGGTTTTGCCAAAAGACTGATTGATTCAATCAGTGGGTTCAGGCAACAGAGAAATTGGTTCAGACAACAGGGTTTAGTGTTTTAGCAAATGAGAAAAACTGTAATGTCACCACTGTGTTGTTGTTCATGATTTTGAGTTTCCAAAAGGAGAAAAAGAACTTTTCTACATGATCTGACAGAGTTGTTGTAGCAGTTCATGTAAAAAGCCTCAGGATGGTGCTGGTGTCACATCTAAAACCAAAAGGAACGCACTCAACACGCCTCCTACAGGACACCTGAGGTGTAACACTGATCCAGCACCAGCAGAGCAGAACCACTGCAGCAGCTCCTCCTCTCAGCTGGACTCTACACACTCTGTCCAAACATCTGTAATAAAAGTGAGAGAGGTCACATCACAGGATTATTAACCGAACAGCTTCAAAACAGTCAGAAACTATTAACCTGACTAAACTGTTAGACAGGAAAAACTAAAGCTTTCATATCAACATGAGGGAATCTGGTTTCATAGACAGAAGGCAATAATAGATACATAAATAAATAATAATAACAATAATATCAATACATTAAACATGTAGAGAAGACAGCAAGGAGAAGAGATCATGAATGAATAAATGAATTAAGAGCATTTCCCCTGAAATGTAAACTTGTTTTCATCAGACTTTATTAAGAATCAGATGTTTATTACACTCACGTTTATAACACTCACATGTTGATTACACTCACATGTTGATTACACTCACATGTTTATTACACTCACATGTTTATTACACTCATACTGAACACTTGAAATGTGTTTTTCCAGCCTGGACTTTACTAAACATCTTTTCACAGTCAGACCGACAAATAAACTTCAGCCTGAAACCTTTTATATCATCGTCCTCTCTGCCTCTGCTGATCTGTACAGAGCTGTTCCCCACTGCTGAAGTGTCCATGAGCAACAGCGACAATCTGCCTCTGACCTCTGACCTCTGACCATAAGTATCACAGTATCAGTAAAGTAACTGATCCATACATGTACATGTACAAACTGTGAAAACTCATTGCTTTTATCTGACTGATGAGAAAATCTATTCATTTAAAAATGATGCAGCATGTAAAGTGATCTGTAAAGTAACTAGTTACTAAAGTTATCAGACAAATGTAGTGGAGTGGAAGTGTAAATTAGCCAGAATGGAAATATTCAAGTATAAGTTCCTCAGAATTGTAGTGTAGCACAGTACTGTAGTAAATGTACTGAGTTACATCCCGTCACTGACAGTCAGTATATAGTCATATAATCATGTATTAAATGTTAGTGGATGTAAATTATATTAATGTTTCTGTTTATTTACAGATACACATGATAAAACTCAGTTTAATAATAATATCACATTTCTGTATATGTGATATTTCTTTGATTGTTGTTTTCTCACAGGACGAAGCTGCTGAAAGACTTCAGCTGCAGTTTGTTTTCCACCACGTGTTGGAAACATATTTCTGCCGGATGTTTGTCAGATTCTGACCTCAGAGCTTCTCGCTGCTGCAGCCTCGTTTCCTCGTCGTGCACACGCTGCTGCCGGCTTCCTGTCGGCGGTGAAGCTGCAGGAAACAACAAACTAAACCAACGAACAAACAAACAAATGATTTTCCACCCGCGGTGAAGCTGCAGGAGGTTAGTGTCACAGCAGGTCACCTGAGGAGGCTCCACCTCCATCACACTGTGACATTTACTAAATATAATGATAATGTAGGACTGATATCACAGTGTGCAGAATTTAGATTCATCACTATTTTAGGGTTAATTCACAGCTGTAGAGTATAAAATCAGCTCCAACACAACAGAGTCGACACAGAGTGATAAAACACAAACACATTGAGGTTCAGCAGCTTTCTGTGTCCCCGAGTCCACTTTTATTAGATGAAACACTTGTTCAGGAACATGTGAGCACAATATGTCATGAAATAATAACTACAGTACAGACGAATGTTACCACAGTGCATTGTTGAGGTATTTATTTTACTCGAAAACTTCACTTGTTACTGTTTGGTCAAAATAGTCAAACAATCGAAACTTTGCAGATATTTCAACAAACAAAACATCTGATCAGATTATTAACCTGCTCAACACAACACATGTAATGAGGTAATGTAACTGTAATCTGGTCAAAACATGTAATTAGAATACAGATACATTCACTAAGAAGGATTTTACTTTCAGGATTACAGTTTTGTAATAAATGTTGATTTACTCGTCTGCAACACAACATCATGTGTGTGTGTGTGTGTGTGTGTGTGTGTGTGTGTGTGTGTGTGTGTGTGTGTGTGTGTGTGTGTGTGTGTGTGCGTACAGAAACACTCTCCTCACTCAGACTCAGATTTCTTTCTCTGCTCTTTGTTTGCAAATGTTTGGTGTTGAGGTAATCCAAAAGTAACAGAAAGTTACATTACTTTAATATTTGGATTCTTGTATTATGTTACTGACTTCATTTTTAACAGTAACAGTATCAGAATACATTTTAAAGTGGAACCTCCCAACCCTGATTATCAAACATTAAACTACTCAACATGAGCAAGTTAAACAGGCCACTTATAACGTTCATACACTGTAATACATATATGTGTGTGTATGTAACAGTACACCAGTCTAAAGTGGCTGGTCTGCATAATAGATATTTATACTTTAATTACATTTTGCTGGTGGTACTTTTGTATTGTTACTCAAGTACAACTTTGAATTGCAGGATCAATGAGATTTTGACACTTGTCCTCCTTAAAGTTCCTGTTTTTAAAATCATTGAATTCTGAGTCAAACACTGCAGCGTTGGGACGGCGGCCGACCCGACCTTCAGTCCCACAGTCAGAACCACAGAGTGACCAGCAGGAGCGACAGGAAGAGTCACATCTGTCTGATTAAAGAGTCGAACCAGCAACGACCTGAGAGAGACTCACCCGTGATCAGGTCAGTGACAGCTGCAGCTCAGAGGCCTGTAGAGTCACAGCAGGCTGGCACAGTCGGCCTCTCTTTAAAGGGGCAATACGCAGTTTCTGGAGAAGAAATTAAAATTAAAACTTTTCTCCATTAGTGAATCAACCAAATGTTCTCAAAGGACATTAAGGTCCCAGAATACTGTTTGAAGCTAGAGAGGTGGCAGGGTCCGCCACATATTCACACAGTAAAAGAGTATAAACTGTGTTGTCCTTTAAGTTGGTTTCTGTTTGTTGGACCATCGCTACGAGCTCAATGTCATCACTTTCTTTTTCCAAACGTTACAACACAACAGAGAAAAGAGACACAAACAGACACAGTGGACACCAGAGGACACTACACTGTCCTGTAGCTCGAGCCAGTGAGAACTGTTCTCAGATCAGTCTTTGTTGCCGCACTGTTCTGTGAAGTGTGTGTTTGCTTTGTTCAGACAATTGTACGAGTCCCTCCGATCCGAGTCCCAAGCGAGTAGCAAGTCATTTGGTCCAAGTCTCAAGCAAGTCTCAAGTTTTTCTGTTGTGGGCAAGTCGAGTCGAGTCGAGTCACAAGGTTGTCAAGTTGAGTCACAGGTTATATGTCAGGTTTATATCTTGAAGAGAGAAACCTTATCTTCCTAAAGTAAACGTCAAAAAATACCATGCAGATTAGTCTGCAACTCTGAAAGGATTTAACCAGTATAAAGCTTAAAAGCTATACATTTATCCATTACATGTTTGATCATTTAGACCTGGGTAGATGGCAAAGGCTAGGCTACATTCCATTAAAGAAATGGCATGCTTGCCACAAAAAAATGTTTATTTTGAACATACAATTGTGTGGTATTTACTGTGTAGCAGACATAACTGCATGCATGCACAGCACACACCATTAATGTACTGCCTACTACAGGCCTATTGCTTTTTTTTTTAAAAAGCACAAAATAATCTTGACGTGCATGCATTGTTTTGTAGTATTTTAATATGTCATTTATCATCAGGCACAAATTTAGCTGCCTATAGTGCCTACTCCACGTGCATTTGCTAAGAATAACAGAGTGGAATAAATGCAACTATAGCTGGAGGAAAAACTTATCGGAGGCTAAATGAGAAGGAATAAAGGTTTTACGTAGGAGTTATTTAGTTAAGTTATTAACCCTGCTGACGAGTCTCGACTGGATGTATGTTATGAAAAGTGATAAAGTGTTGGAAGACGGGCTTGCTACCATGGATGGATATTATTTATGCAGTCACATCGGCCCATATTAACGTTCGCGACAGTGGTGAGTGAAATTGTTTGTCTTATTAGCAACAATGTTCAAAACACGATCGACCGACATATCACCAACACACACACACACACACACACACACATGCACGCGCACACACTTCGATTAGTGTTAGCTTGATCTCACTTACTTGGCTTCATGCGCTGTCTTTAAGTGGCGGAGACATTCCTGTCTCCAATCAATCAATCAACAAAAGTGTGAACCTATAGCGTGGCGTTCACGACTGCTCTGGTGAGTGGCGCAACGTTGACGCTCACGACCGCCCTGCCGGTCATATTAGAATGATATCCCATGGAAAAAAAACATAGCCTACATGAAAAAACAACATGCTACAAGTCGTCCGAGTCAGCTTGTCTCAAGTCGAGTCGAGTCTGAAGTCATTGTCTTCCAAGTCAAGTCGAGTCTCAAGTTTTTACCCTTAAGTCCGAGTCCAGTTGCAAGTCGTCAAATTTGCAACTCGAGTCCGACTCGAGTCGAGTCTCTATGACTCGAGTTCAATTGTCTGGCTTTGTTGTATTGTCATTTACAGTACAAGTTTTAATTAGCTTTCATCGCTGTCAGTGTCGTTGTCCTGCTTTAACTTTAACATGTCTTAAATCACGACTTGTTTTAAACTTGTTTCCTGGTTTCCAGCCTCACACCTGATCACAGGCGACAGGTGAAAACCAGCCTCCAATTCTGGTGTTTGTACAGTGATGCTGGTTAATAAAGTTAATAAAGTTAATAAAGTTATACACTGTCACTGAGAAATAAGACATAATAATGATAAAGACATAAAGAAAAATGACAAATATATTAATCTCTTGTTTCTCTTCTGCTGTGAATTTTCTACATTAGGAAAAGTTAGAAAGATTTAACAGTCGTGATGATTTGAACTGATTTGATCTCCTCTCTTGAATTAGTGAGTTCCCTCTGAAGTGTTGTTGGTGTTGTTTGTCTGCCTTATTTCATCTTGTTTTATTTCTTCTTGTTTTATTTCATTCTGTTTTTAGATGTGTAATTGGTGCATATTTACAACAATATGACCATTAGAACAGTGAGTATGTAAGTAAAAAGCTTTAAAGGTTGTCGGTCTCGTGTTGGCTTCTGACCTGTGAGCAGCTGTTCTGACGTCCACCTGGCTCAACGTTACACCTGAACACACACACTGAACACACACACTGAACACACACACTGAACACACATACTGAACACACACACTGAACACACACGCCGAACACACACGCTGAACACTGAGTGACACACTGATCAGATCTGTGTGACCTGCTGGTTTGAATTGAGGCGTCTGATCTGTTTTCTCACGCTGAGTCTGAGGCCACACCTGATGAGGCGTCTCCACCTCAGCACCGCCTGACCTCGATTTCCCCGCCCACACACACACACACACATACACACACACACACACACATGCACACACACATCCTGTCCCAGCAGGCTTTGAGGCTGAAACCGCTGCCGCCTTCGTCTGTGACGCAGGCGTCTTCGTGCAGCTCGTCTTCGTCGAGCGACCACATCCTGTGGAAACAGTGAGGCTGAAGATTTTCCAGCAGCAGCAGCAGCAGCCAATCAGATCACAGCTTCAACATCCTCCACAGAATGACACATAATCATTTAAACTTTTATAAAACATACAAACTTTTTACAGCGTGATAAAACAGAGAGATGTTAGTGTGAACATTATGTTCCTTTTACGTGTTTGTTTATTTATTCATTTACTTCTTCTGTGTCATATTCATGTTTATATTAATTAATTAGGTTCAATGTTTTTCTTTCTCACAATAATCTCCAGTTCTATTAATTCATCTGATCCGTGCTGTGTGTCTTCTGACTGTGAATGTTGACTCTCATTATTTGAACTCAACATCGTCCTCTTCGACCTCCTGAGGTCACGTTAATATGTCACCTTTTACAATTTTACCTCAGTGAGAAATATCATTTAAAACATCAATATTTGTGGTTATTTTCTTCCGTTTTTCAGTTTGAGATGTTTTTATGCTGTTTTATGATCTGTTTTTTCCTTAAATTTAAGATAAAAAATAATATGTATATATTCATATATATGTGTATATATCATATCTTCTCCTGCTGTGTTTCAGGGAGTCAGGTGACGTTAGATGACCTTATTTTTTCTAACAGACACGTGAATGTGACTTTCTTCTGGAATTTTTAACTGTTTATTTGCTCATTTTCTTTCTTTTTATTATTGTCTTTTAAATGCAATTTTAAAGATGTTCCTTCTTTTCTAATGTTTATATTGTTTATACTATTAAAACACTCAGAATGACCTCATGTCTGAATGGTGCTTTATAAATATATTTGTCGCGTCTTAGCTAGAAGATAATTAAGTTAAAGGATCGCTCGAGGTCTAATTTCTACATTTCGACCACATTACATCGTACATCGTTATAATCAGTGCATCTGAACTTGTTTGAGCTCATTCAATATAATCTCTCCACGACGCTTCACACTTCTGTAACAACATGTTTCCTGCTCTTAAAGGTCCATCTGTGATTTTGCTGGGAGCTCCGTAGATGTTTTATTATGTTTTTAAATGATTTGTCTCAATGTTTCAATATGACCTTTAACCTTTAAAGCTTCCTGTCTGCAGAGACCAGGTGTACGCAGATACACAACATGGCCAAAAGTATTTGGACAGAAAAACATTAGTAAACAACAGTGTAATGTTTGATTGTGACGCCATCAATCAGAGCTCTAAAGATACCAGTTTAAATATAGTGAAGAATGTTTAAATGCAAGAGGACGTAAATTATAAAATCTATAATAAAACATGAAAAATCTCACATTAGTCATGAGGGTTATAAATATTATAATGATGAAATGATTAACTGGGACAAAGCCAGTGGAAACCAGGTGGAGTGGAAGTGGGCACACACACACACACACACACACACACACACACACACACACACACACACACTCTCCCACACACACACACACACAGCTGTGAGTTACTGTGTGGTTTCTGTTGTTTCCATGTTGATGATCCTGATGTTCTCAGTTATCGTGTTAAAAAGTTAATCAGATAAAATTAAAACATGTTTTTAATCTCTACATTTCATCACGATCGTTTTAAGAATAAAATGTCCAAATGATGAGAGAAGAAATCTGCGACTAACAGCTGAAATTCACTGAAGTCTCTTCAATGTCATGTTTGTTTTGATGCTCCACAGCCTCATTATGATATGATAATAATAATAATAAAGACTTTATTTTTATAGCTCACACAGTCACAAAGTGCACAAGTCAAAGCCCAGTACAACCCGTACATCCATCCAAACAAACACCAACAGACGTACCGACATGGAGAAGCGACGCCGGGAGGATCCATGAGAATACTGTCGAATAACTTATCTGTTGTTTAAAACAGAGAACAGACTGAGTGGACCTGATGGACCGACAGAGGCTGTTCCAATGTTTTGGTGCCACCACAAAAGCACGATTACCTCGAGATTTGAACCGTGAGCGGGGAACAGATAAAAGGTCCTGATCACATGACCGAGAGGATGACCACGAGAACAAGGCCTGTGAAGTTCTACGTGCTGGTTTGACTTTAGCAATGTTTCTCAACAGACAGAATCAGGACTGAGGCTCAAAGATCAACTGTCTGTAGCTGATTCTTTGAGCTGGTCTTGATAATAATATTATTGATCGATTTCATTACTAAAATAATACGTCCATTTTGATTTTCATCCAGTTAAAGTTGAAAAAAGACCCCCAGTGTGCCGGTTCTGCCTCCGTCAGCCAACAGATGATTTCTCAATAAACTGTTTTCATCCTCTTCCAACCTTCAGATTGTTTGATGGATGCTGATCAAGTTATTGATATATGATTATCGTTTAATACACCTGCAGTAATGTCTGTGATGGCTCAGAGAAAATGTTAAATGGCCAAAGGTATGTGGACAGCATTGATTGTGGACAATTCTTCAAAATCAATGGTTACATTTGTATCCAAATCTGTGTATTTGTGTTTATTGATGAGGAGCAGAGCAAACAGAGCTGCCTGTGGACACATCTGTCCTGGTTTGTGTCTGTTAGTTCCAGCGGAGGTTAAATGTTGATGCTGCAGCTTAAAATGTTCAGTTTTGTGTCAGCAGTTTGTCTTTCACGTTTTAAAATGACGATGCCAGCGTCCACAGAGCAGCTCTACGAGAGTTCTCTGCACAAAGCCCGACCTCGACCCGTCCAGTACCTTTGAGACGAACTACAGCACAGAGTCAAACCTGATCGCCAACATCAGCTGTCAATAACACGTGTGGTAAACCTTTCTGCACTCACACTCACTCACACGCACACACACACACACACACACACACACACACACACACACACACACACACACACACACACACACACACACTTATCTTGCTGGTGTGTTTTGTGCAGCAGAACAAACAGGAAACCACAGACAGAATCGCAGCTCGATCCGGTTTGAGCTGCTCTGCTGATCACAAATACTGATAACAATGATCTGTCTGATCAATAATGTTTAACACTAATGTCACAGTATTCAGCTTGAAAACACAATTTAAATGATTAAGAATACAGCAAACAATTGAGAGATAAACCCCGCATGGTGAAGCTGAGCAGAGTTTTAATGAAGAGACTTGACGGTGAAGTTTGTTTTCCATCGATCGGTTCAGATCTGAAACACTGAGCCGGTTCTGAGAAACGGCCCACATGTTGAAGGAAATGATAAAAACATGGAAAGTGTTCAATCTGATAATTCATCAAATGATTCAGTTCATTCCTTTAAATCAACATAGTTCATTTCTCAGCATCTCCTCAGCACGACACTCATCTCTACACTAATGACACAACTTCAAAACGTCACAGATGAAAAATGTTGACGATGGAACTGAAAACTGATTCATAATGAAACTGAAAAGTCTGAACGCAGTTCATTAATGCAGAACATCAGTACGAATGTTTCCGTCAATGTGTTTAATGTAGAAGCACTTTCATCATTTCAACACTCTGATCTTAAACTGTCTGGAGCGCCAACATCTCACCTCCAGAGCTCAAAGCACCAAAACATGAAGAATTCAGCTGGTTCTTTCTGTTTGACACTTTTCATTAAAGTGAACCTTCATTAATAAAGGTGCTCCACCTGTGTGACCTGCAGCAAAAGGTCTGTGCAGAGTGAGTTTGATGAAATCTATACAGGTAAACATTGAGATGAATAGTAAAAATAGACAAACTCTAATCCAACAAGTTGAAGCTGAGATGTTTCACTCTGGCTTGATCAGCGTCCTCAAGTCTGCTGACTGATGTTCATGTGTATCATTTGAGGTATTAAAATAACTTAAGTTGAATTTTGGTTATTGAAGACAGGAGAAAATGCAGTTCTCAAACACTCGACCACAACTTAGAAATTTCACACAGCCTTTACAGATATGGGATTTCTTTTCTGTCTCGGATGTTTTAATAATGTGTCTTAAAGGAGAGATTCAGTGAACAGCAGAATACATCTGAACTAACTGATGACCTGTAGCATCACCAGCTGCAGGTGCGTCAGGCTGGTGGATCTGCTGAGTCTGCAGAAGAACACGCTGACTGTTTTAATGACCGTCGAGAAAACTGGACCTGAACCACTTTTATAGATTTATAATAATTTATAAAGCAAACAAAGTGACAAAGTGCTTCACAGAAAAAAAAAATTAATAGCAGACAATAACAGTTAATGCCACATTTATTCGATGCATAATATATATCTTTCATGCATTCAGTGACATATTTACATGTTGAGCCATTTATTGTTTTTCTTTCTTTACTTTTTAATTTTGGCAGTTTCAGTCCTCCGTAATCATCTGCCTTGCCTCTTATAAATAAAACAGAATCATTTGCACACAGTCGGATTTAAACTTCAGGACAAACAGAAGGCCGATCGTTGAGATATTGACTGATTATCAGCGGGCCGAGGATAGATCCCTGTGGTACACCACCAGGTAACTAAAACAACATGGGTGCAGTTTTTAGAGTATGACTGATTAATTCTACGTTTGTATCGTTGCACTTCCATCACAGCACTTATGCACTTAAAGTTTTCTTTATAAATAGCAGTTATGATCCTCAGATGACGGCTTGACAATTGTTTCTATAGCTCTTTTTATTCTATCGACAATGATGTCGTGGTTTCTCTCTTGTGACAACTGTACTTACTGTAAGTTGCTAAATGCCCTGAATGTAAATTAATAGCATCATCAGACAAATCAAATGTTGATTGCTTCACAAGGAGCACTTTATAACTGAAGAGTCATAATCTTTCTGCCTTCACTGTTTCTGCAGTGACTGTTGTTTCCTGTTAACCTCCATCAGTCTGAAGGCTTCGCTGTGTTTAATGACACACTTTGACTCAAACAGGAAGCACATCAGCTCACATCAACACCTCCACAGAAAACGACCGACATCTCAAATGTCTGATTACACACTGACAGTAAAACCTGCTCAAACTGTAATCCCTGTTCACATGTTCTGGTTTTTAAACAAGTGTTTCATACTTCAAAGATGTACTATTTGATTTATGAGTCCACGTGCACATCAGCACACACCTGCTGGCTGCTGTTGTTCCAATAAGAGAAATATTGTAGCCCTAAAAACAGTCTTTCAATCAATTTGAACATTAAAGGCGATTTTCTGATATTTGTGTATGAAGGAAGATTCAGCAACATTTATTAATTAGAATTTGAAGCCAGCTGATTGGTTGTTTAGTTCTGAAGCCCTGAACACCGTCAACATCATGGACCGAACTATATCTCCTCCATTTCCTGTGATGAAAGTTTACTCAGGACCAGGAGTTATTTCTGTCGTTACTATGGTCAACATAAAGAGATTCATTTACATTATCACAAGACAACAGAAGGTTGTTCCCTCTCATTCCTGATGGCTTCATATTTGATCAGCAGCTGCCATGACAACATGCACACACAGTCTCTTAACAAATGAACCAGCTGAGTTCAGATGAAAATGTCAGATTGAGGAGCGGCCATCATTCAAACATTTGTTATCCCAAAATAATAACTAAATAAATCAACAATTTCAACTAAACAAATACATGCAGGTTGTCATCACGATAAAATCATGTTTGACCCATAGCATAAAGGGCTTCTGGAGTTTAGCTGTTATCAATCAAATCTCATCAATGAATTTAATAATATCTTTACTTATACAGATGCAGCAGTGAATTCTGTGTGACTCCAAACATGAGAAGATCGAGTTAGAGCAGGAATTCTACATCTTAAATCATCACAACAGTCATTCGGTTCGTTTTATCTGATTTTTATTGTAACAACAACACACAAGAAATAATATCACACAGCAGTTTTTATAAAGTTTTCTCCAAAGATGTTTTCTGGCGGCAGGATGCTGTCAGACTGTCAGACTGTAACTGATATTTACACCAGCAGGACAGAAAGAGTCAAGATTCATTCATCAAAAGCAACAGAAGCATTAACTTCTCCAAAATAAGAAAGATTACATGCACAACAGGATGTCCTGATGATATTCAGAAGCTAACAGATGATTTGATATTTATATTGTTATTTTACACAATGAGACAATGATGAAAAAAAGAAGTGAAGCTCAGCAATGACTTGATCCAAGTCCTTCTGTGGTCCACCATCTTGGATTTGTTTCTGGTGAAGGTCTGACGAGTTTCTGCAAGAAAAAAACAGGAAAAATATTTCATTAATATGAATATTTCAATAATCTGACCTGAGAAAGCTTAAACATACACATACATCCACATTTCTTACATTTACAATCTGTGGTTCAACTTGAAAAAAGAGCATCAACTTCTGTCTGCAGCCTTTTAAAATATTAATATCCATCAAATTACAGAAGTCACAAAGAACATTTCATTTATCTATTTTAATTCACCTTTATGTTTCTAATACGTCCAACTGAGATCAAAATCTTTTAAAAGACAGACCTGGCTGAGGCAGCAGCCGAGTCAAAGTCACAACATGAAAAGAAAACAATGCAGTTTTCACTACATCTGTCTAAACCAAGCGGTACATTACATGTTCACTCTGTGGTCATAGTTAACACGTGAATCAGTGTGTTTCTGTCCGTTCTATCAAGATGTTCGTGTTTTTGTAGGCTAAGTAAAGTTAGCATCGTCCCCGGTTCCCTCCACAAAAGGTCTATGGGATTTTTCACTTGGATTTTGGACCATTGCTGAAATTAATTTCAAATTTATGATACTTACACATTTTTTCAGCAAGGTAATCTTCACAGATGAACGCCACTTTATGATTTTTGAAGCGTAAATGAAATGGCCAAAATTAAAAAGCTAATGTTTGGCTATAACAAGATGATGCTGCACGATGACATTTAACGTCCCCAACAATCTCTGAAGACTCATTTGGACACTTGTTAGCAACCGCTTACCGTTTTTTAATTGCATTTTATGTCATTACACAAAAAAACTCTTAAAAGGTGCAATAGGTAGGAATTTGAATGTCTCAAATTCATTCTCCAAACAAATAGTTGGCAGTATATGACCAAAGTAGCTGCTAACTGCTGCTAATGGTAGCAGTCGTTAGCTAGTAAGCTCAGTTAGCGTTTGTATCAGCAGACTCTGTCCAGAGTGTGGAGCACAGTGGAGTGTTTCTTTTATTTACCTTCAGTATACATCAGCCTACAAAGTGTTTTGAGGCTAGCTGGTTAGCATGTTAACATCAATAGATATTTTTGCAACATGACACATCTTTTATATTATTTTTGAAGTGTTGTTTCTCCATGTTCTGTAAATACATTTTGCACCTTTAAGTCCCATTTTTGACATGTTCCTGCGACGCTCTATAAAACAGGACGACTATTTAAACCTGATTTAACAAGCGCTTCCCTCAGACTTCATGTTGTTTGTATGAGGCGTGAGTTTTTGTACTCACACTGACTGATCCACAGTCGGAAAGTCAACAGGACGTTGAAGACGACGGTCTTGATGAAGAGCAGTCTGAGGCACAGGACGGTCACAGAAACAAAGTTCACCGTTGGATCTGCAGACAAAGACATGAAAAAGATTAAAACTGAAGAACAAACAAACCTTTAAAACGCAAAAATGTCTGTTCAGTCAGATTCAATACAAACCTGGTTTGATGCTGTCTTCACATGAACTGCCTTCACTTCCACCACCTGAAAGAACAAGACAAGACACTTTTAGCTTTCACAGCGATCATTTCTCTGAGCAGCGACACGCAGCGTCGTTTCAAAAGCAAAATTGAAAACAAGAGTTTCGACTTTTGTCCCATTTTACAATTACAATTCATTAAATGTTTTCCATTTTGGACTTTTTCAATTATCTGTCAAAAGTGAAGTCAACTCCATCGTCCTTCATCTTAGTTTTACACTTTCTGTTTATTTCTTTTCCAGCTGAAATCACGATTCTTTAATCATTTACTCACATGTCAAATGTATTAAACTGTGTTATTACCTGTCTCACATGAGTCCCCATTGTCACTTAACAGAGCCACCTGGTTGTACACCTTGTCGCCTTCTATACGGACGGCCGCTGTCTTGCTGAAGTCTGTAAGTTTGGATGCTCCATCTTGTCTTGTGAAGCCAGTAGCGAGGCATGCCGTGGTCCCACCACCTTCCAGTTTGTAGTAGTCCGGTTGGATCTCTTCCTCTGAAAACACACAAAAAGAAGAATAACGGTCAGACTCCACTAAAATGACCATGTGTCCAGTTCACAAGATGTTTTCTCAGTTTGATTGTGACTGAACAGAAATCCAAAGAAGAAGAAGATGTTGATGCCACTCACAGACGCACTGTGAGTGAAACACACTCGCAAACATCAGCCCTGAAATCAGACGACTGCTGGAAAACACGTTTCTGCAAATTTAACTTGAAGTGCACATTTTTTGATTTCTAATAAAAATCTGGATCTAGTGGATTTCAACATGTTTTATCTCATATTGGATTAGGACTGGTTGAATTGAAGAAGACTGTTGGGCCGTCGGTTGAGGCTTTTAATCCTCCTTCTAACTTGATTTTGGAAGATTAAATTCATGTTTACATGTCAAACTGAACTTCTTCATATTTATTTTCAAGTAAAGTCTGCAGTTTGTTCTCACGCCATCACGATATCAGATCTTCACCACACGATTATCAATAACAAAAGAATCCATGATAATGATATTATCACAGTATCAATAGAATTTTGACAGAATATGCTCATAATCAAATTAATCCTTAGCTTTGTTTGCTGTGCATTTTGTCTCTTTTTGGAAAATAAATTAGGAGACGAGGTGGAGCGAGTCTGTCACAAGAGAACAAACAGGACGATTACACTCAGTTATAATAAAAATGCAACCAAACGAGAGCTTCACTCGTTATTCACACAATTTATCATTTGCATTTTTCACACCAAGATTTTAAATATCACAGTTAGCATGATGTGGTTACATCCTGTTTGTGTGTCCTGAACATTTAAATTTTTCTGTATTTGTTATCGATAACTTACTGAACTCGATGACGATCTTGGTTCCTGATCCAAACAGGAGTTTGTTGTTGTTGTAATTCACACAACAGACCGAGTGATGACAGAAACCAGTCGTCTGAGTTTTACCCTTCATTTAACCCTTAAAGATATAATTTAATATTTCATAACTCACTTCATCACAGTCCAAATATGAATTTGTGTTGGATTTTTACAGCTCGTCAGGTAGATTTAAGTTTTTGTTAACAGTAAATGTTGGAATGAGTCGAAAATACAGAACATCTGTTGTGACGTTTTGTTATGAAGGCATTTTGAAATTAGACATCGTGTTGTTGTTGTTATCTGTCAGTCGAGGAGTTCTGACTTCAGTTTTAGCTACGATACGTCTCACACTTACTCGTCAGGACAACAAGTTTAACTCCAGATCCAAACTCAGTCCGGAAGTCGTTCACACACACATTTATCTGACAGCAGAAACACCAGAGAGCTGAGAGAGTGTTGACTCTGTGCTGCTTTTGTTAAACATCGTTAATTAAAACAAATGTCAGTAAAACAGAGAAGTAATAAAGTGTGACTGTCCGATCAGAACCTTGTAACAGTAAAAGTTTAGAATATGCCATTAATAAAGGAACGTGTTCACAAACACGCTGATGATTAGATTAATAATCAGTCTGAACGTAACAACCTGGTCATGAATATTATAAAACGCACTCACGTGGCGATACGATAACTTTGACTCCAGATCCAAACGTGAACTTGTTGTTGTTCTGATTCACACAGTCAGTCAGCCGCATTCTAAAAACTCTGCTGAACCTTCAGAACCTTCAGAACCTTAAGAACACTGAAGTGTCTCAGTTTGTTTGTTCAACTCAACAAAACTACATATTTTATGTATTCTGATTTATACTTTATTTTATTATCCCCGTGAACAAATCCAGCTGTTCACATTTTCTGTTTGTTATCTTCAGGATTTTTAACTATTCGCTCCTTCACATTCACAGACTCGTGGATTCATATTTGAACATCAGTTATTAGAATAAACACGACTGAGCAACACACGTCATGTTATTGTCACAGACAGGTTATCAATCAATCATGATCAATATCATCATTAATGTGGTTTTAATAACTCCACATGTTGTTGGCAGTAAATCATTTAAATTACAAATTAAAAGCTTGTGTTTGTTGCTGTTTGTGTCAATTTAACGTCTTCAAGCGGTTTTAACAGAATGTTTTAACTGAATGTAGAGAATTAATTAATTTTTTTATCTGATTTATTATCAGAACGTGTCAGTCAGTTTTCTCTTGATCATTTCATCAACAAGATGAAATTTCAATCAGATTTTTCACTCTGGGAACTTTCTGCAGGTTGACGTTTTCATTAACCAAACTATAACTTATATGAATTAATTCTGCTCATATTTCTTTTTTCTTGACTCACTTGTTTGTACAATTAAATGGACTCCAGCTCCGAAGGTGATTTTAGAGCCGGCAGCGTTCACACAGTCAGCAGCCTCCATACGACAAACACCAGCAGCTCACACAGTCACTGCTCATGTGATCAGTCAGAGTTTTCAGAGTGATTTGGACAAAATCTTTTTACTAATTCTAAGTTTCACCTCAGACTTACTGACGATAACCTGATGAAGTCTAAGTTATTACAGTTGAAAGAAATACAGGGGATAAACAACTTACGATCCTGGACGTGCAGTTTGATCCCGTTTCCAAAGACTAACTTGTATCCAACATTCACATACTGATTAACTCCAGAACAAGAAGCCACCACACACTCTGATCCAAACACTCTCAGCTCCAGCAGAACTCAGGATCACTAGTTTACAGCTTCAACACAATGTTTGGTCACGATGTCGGACAGATTGAAGCTCGTGTCCAACGTGCAGCTTAGTTTAATAAAACGGATGTTCATCATCATTAGTTCATTATTGTTTCGCTCACTAACATTCTAACGTTGTGTTAAATGTTTGTGAAATGAGCTCTGGTTGATGTTTCCTAATGATTTATGTGTGATTAAATATTAGAATACATTTAACTTGAACATTTGATGTGTCAGAAGGTCTCACTGCTGACTGAAGATTGTAAACCTGAAGCACAGTTTGGTTGTGACGTGAGAATATTAAGGAAAACTATACTTAGATCACTTTTCATGTCATGTGATGCAGAAAAGCATCTAAACATCAGCCTCCACATTAAACACGTCAGCGTGATTTAATTCTATTTGTCTTCAATAAACATTTTTTCTACTCACTTGTTTGAATTTTCAGTTGAGTTCCTGAACCGAAAGTCAGTTTCCTGTTGTTAGAATTCACACTGTGTCTGACGGCTCGACAACAACCTGCTGACGACCTCCAGGAGCCACAATCTTATTATCTCTCATTTTAATGCAGAATTTAAGTGTACTGTCCTGTTTTATATTTGCTCTGCTCGATGAAAAGTCTCGCTGTCTTGTTTCAAAGCATCTTATTCATCTACTGTCAGTTTTATCACACCTGTCGACGGACTGCAGGTGAAAATTAGCCTGGATGGCTAAACTGTCACATTTACAGAGAGGATATTAATGTGCCTGTAACTTCAGTTATAACATGTACATAAACCAACTCAGTCAACAAACCTGAACTTCCTTTTCTTTTTCGTACAACAAGGAAAAATGTCACAGTTCATTTTTGGGTGTTTTTAAATCTTTACTCACATTAAAAAGGCTGTTGATGTTTTTTTCTTTGTAGCATTTAAACTGACTGACGAGCTGCTTGATGAATTAAAACAGGACTCACGTGTTTGTACAGTGACGCGGATCCCTGATCCAAACAAGAGCTTTTGGACTCCAGACTGAGTCACACATCAGTCAGAGCTTTAACAAGAACTGCAGACGGATCAACACATGCTGCGTGTTTTACTTTGAAGGGTTCTTACTCTTCCTGTCTGTTATTCATCATTTATTTATCAAGATTAACACAATCATGCTTCCTCTAAATGATGGTCCATTTTTGTGAATTAACAGAAAGCAGAAGTCAAATCTGACCTGTAAATGCAGATTAAATAAACATTAAAGACATGTTTGACTTGAAGGTTCAGATTCCAGTTAAACGTTTTATTCACAAAATATTGTCACAAATCATGACCAAGATAATCCTGTGATAATTGTGATTATTGAATATGCACATTACAGTTTTGTCACTAGTCATAGATAATTCACCAATATTAACAACTATCACTGATTTGTTTTATTTTACTGAATTATATGTCAGCAACAAACAGTCCAGAAGTATTTACCAAAGAAATATTGACATTAAAACGTGTCGGCAGCTGATGTTGATGAATTTCATGATATTGTTTTGGACTAAACTCTTAATAAGCAACTTGTCACTGATTGATTTGGTTATTTTTCAGATGTTGAACAGAAAATCTTACTGTTCTGTATTTTCAGCTCGGTTCCTCGTCCGAACATCAGCCGTCGCGTCCCGTCATTCACACAACGAGACGCCTGATGACATGAAGTCAGTGAGCAGCTCAACGGATGTTTGAGTCAGGACAGTTTTACAGGAGCCTCCACAGGACAAATCACTAATTCAACAGTAACTTTACGTTTGGTGATTTTAATGGAGGATTGTAGTTCTGAATGTTTTGTCTGTAAATCTGTTTGATTTCACGTCGCAGTCAGATTGATTGTTTGTAATTTCTTAGATTTTTAAATCCAGCAGTGACTCAGTCCAACTGCTGGAACTTTAAAAAAGTTTACTAGAACAGAATAAAACATCTTGTCCTCGAACAAATATTGATCGGTTTCAGGTTACACACATCTACAGTTAAAGGTACAATACTGGTCTCACATCGATCGGATATGTGAGGATTTCAGTTTTTCACAAAGGGTTTGCTCCGTCTTTGAAACAATAAAACAAACTGGAGCTTCAACTCTACTTCAAAACAGACTGTTAGTTGATTTGTATTTAAATTCCATGATAACTATATTTACATTTGTTTTACTTCCCGTTTCATTTGAAAAAGCACTTAGTAGCTTGTTTTTCTGTTTAGTAGCTTGTTTTAGAAAGTTCCTAAAATAAATCAATTCTTAGTATTGTGCCAAAAAACAAATATTCCATTCTTACTGGATTGTACGAAGAGTTTGGTTCCGGTCCCAAACAACAGCTTCTGTGTGCCGTCATTCACACTGTACATGTGATCAGCTCACAAACCTCTGAACTGATAATCGCTTCATATTCTCACTCTAGAATGTAACAAGTAATAATCTCAACAAGACAATAAACTGACACAACAATATATTGGTAAAACCATAATCATTCAATATTTAAAAGTATTTATATAGTTATATTTTAAATATTTGTCCATTTTAATGTAATTTGTTATTACATTGACGGGAAGAGTTTCACTTTGATTTGCATTAATTTGACAATTATAATCATTTAAAGGTGTAAAATAAAACCTTAGTGTTGATAAACTGGCTAAGAGCAAATACTGATGGTCATATATGAGACTCGAGCTGTCGCCCTGATTTAAAACAGTGATCACAGTCACACATTAATATTCACATTAAATCGAGTTTCAGAGACTTACTGCTGTGAACTGTCAGCTTCGTGCCCGATCCAAAAATCAGTTTGTTGTCTCCATAAGTCACACAGTGTCACAGTTCAGAGCAAATACACTGAGGAACACTCTCTTCACTCAAACCTTAACGAACCTTTAACCTGACAACTTCATTAAAATAAATCAAACACAGTGATCAAGTATCTGATCAAACCTGTGATTAGTGCTCAGGTTTAATCCACGCAACACTTCAGATGTTAAATCAGCACAGATCTTATAAGAAGTTTGACTCACAGTCGTGAACGATGAGTTTCACTCCTGATCCAAACTGGAGCTTTTGATAACCAGCATCAGTCCCACAGTTCAGGAGAGCTGATCAATAACTCACATCCTTCCTCCTCAGTTCACAAACTCTCACAAATCCACATTTGTTAACAAAACGTAGGAACTCATGAAAAGTTGGAGCCAACGTAAATGATTAAATCTGTATGGTGTTATCGCAATATAAAAATAATTAAGTGATTCCCGCGATAACGGAACATGTTTTCATAAGATACACAATAATTCAGTTAAAAAAGGAAACTAGGTTTCTTTTTTACGCAGACGAGTTTATCCCAACAAATCTTTGACTCACTGTCGTAGACGACGAGTTTCACTCCTGATCCAAACTGGAGTTTCTGGATTCCAGTTCCAGTCACACAGTTCAGGAGGGCTGATCAATTACTCCTCACACACTCTGAAGGTGTTCAAGGATCGTATTAGAAACCAAGACTTGAATTAAATAACTAATTAACTGTTATGAGGTTAAAAACACGGAACATTAAGATTAACGGAATCTCACTGCAGTGTAACATCAGTGTTATTCTATTTAAACTGACTTTAAGTTTTTACATTGATTAGCAGATTGTTTTGTTGTGTCACATATCGTCAGAAGGAATAACTCTGTATTTCTTATCAAAACATGTCACATGATATAATAATATGATTCTTTTACACGCTATCGGCTATTTTCACATGTGAACAAAGAGTTAGTGAAAATAAAATATTGTCACATGTCAACTGCCATTTTGACAAGTGATGTTATTGTTACTTATAAATAAGTAATTGTTTTTTTAAGCAGAAGAAATTGACATTTTTGTTTGTAAATGACATATATTCATATGCAATGTTCATTTTTCCGCTTGTTGAACTGTAACTTGGTAATGATTTGGTTATTTTCTGGCTGTTGAATTGAAAATCTTACTGTTTTGTATTTTCAGCTCAGTTCCTCGTCCAAACTTCAGCCTTCCAGTCCCGTCATTCACACACTGACACACGTCACAACACAAACCCACAGCGCAGACGGAGGTTTCATTTTTGACATTTTTAAAGAAATAAAATGACAAAAGACATAAAATGTAGATTCATGTTTTTGTATTTGAGTGGAAAGTATTTGAGCGTTGAATCAGCTCTGTCTGATGGAGTTTAGATTTCCTTAGTTTAGTTCTTTTGAGTAGAAGAATAAAAACCTGAATTGTACATATTTTTATATTCACTGTTGCTTTTCTTGTCTTTAAATATAGTGTTATAAACAGTTTTACTCACGATGGTGGACGATGAGTTTAGTTCCTGATCCAAACTGGAGTTTTTGGTAACCGCTGGTAGTCACACAGTTCAGGAAGGCCGAGCAAAAACTCTCCTCACCTTCAGTGACTTCTTATATTTTCTTTTTGTACGTTTTTAGTTTTTCTCAGGTACTATCGGATGAAAACTTTGCCGTTTGTTTTACCTTCATGTTTGTATTTCATTTTTCAAAAATAAACACACAACACATTAAATATGAATCTGTTATGTCTGAATAGCTTTTTAGATCACAGTAACGTGCTTTTAGTCAAATATGATTATCATGAAATGCAATTTTTTTGCAATCTTTCGGCTGAGACATCGATCAATGACCCAGCCCACAGCAGTGTGTCCCGGATCCATCTGATCTACTGCAGATCCTGATCATACACAACCAAAACAAGTTTTGAGGGAAACGAGGAAAGACGCTGGGAAAATGGAGCCAATAAACTGCCAAATTAAACTGATGAACATTGAAATGTTACTCATTAAGATACTGCACACATAAAGCCTACATGCGAGTTAAGAAGAGAGCTTGAGAGTGAAAACAGTCACATCTGTCGTATGAAATCCAAGAAGAGTGAAAAAAGATGGAAGGAGTCTATTTTGTAAAAGAAAATTAAAGATTTGACTCACTGGTTTCAATAATTAATTTGGTTCCTCTTCCAAAGGAGAGTTTTCTGAGTCCAGATTCAGTCACACAGCGCGCAACTACAAACCAAAAACTCTAACGCTAACCTTCAGTTCTTCAGTGACATTATTGAGCAGACAGGAAAAGATTTTGTGGAATTGTTTCAATCTGGAGACTTAAAGTTGAACCCAAACTTTAAATATTCTCAGTTACATTTTAAACTTGCGCTTCATTCTCGAGACAAACCATTTACAGTGAGAACAATAAGTGATAAACTATTAAGTGAAGTAATTTGAATACTTTCCATAAAGATTTTGTAAGAAGAGGTTTTCTTACTGTTTTGTACAGACAGAGTCGTCCCGCTGCCAAACAGAAGTTTTGTTCCCCCGAGATTCACACAGCAACAACAGGAAGAACAAAAACCGACCTCAGCGGATTCTAAAGCTACAGTTGATTAAAACGTGAATTTGCTGTTGATAAAGACGGGCTTTGTAAAGAAAATCCATTACATATAAAATAATGTGGAATGTTTCCTTTTTTGTCATTTTTACAAAGAACATTACATTGACATTATCTTCTCCTTTCATTTAGTTGGATAACAATGTTGACATCGGTGTGTTCAAGACTACTTTAACCCCTTAAGCATTGACTTAAAATGGCTACCATTAAAACTACTTTATTCTCAAAATATGTAATAATGATCAAATATCAAACTATTAGAAAACTTTGACAATAAAGCAAAAATTGTAGTTTGTGTTCAGTGCAGTTGAAGCTATCTAGTCAAGCATCATGTTAATTGGGTAACTGTCTCCACACAGTCCTCAGGAAAACTAATCTGATCTAATTTACATCTTCATTTTGGACATTCGGGGGTTAATTAGCATGTTTCTGTTCTTAGTACATGGAACTGACAAAAAAAATGCATTGTGAGTTAAATTAGACAGCAGATCAATAATCAATCTTTCGATGATGATATGAATTAAAAACTTACTGGACTCGACAGTCAGTTTGGTGCCAGAACCAAAGAGGATCCTATAATTTCCAGAGCCAGTCACACTGTGACAGAAACAACTACACAAACACCAACACTGATCTCAGCTCAACTCTAATTCCAAAGATTTCAATTCTTAAAATGTTTTCCACGAGAAACGCTGCGGCAGCACTGCTATCAACAATAATTCATTTATCTTTGTTTCCATCATCATCAGTATCAGCAGATTTTTCAATGTGGACATAAAGTTGATTGTTATGAAAAATGAGAATATGACAAAAGTGTAAAGTAGTGTGTTTGAAAAAGAGAGAGTGGAGAGTATCTTAGATAACTTTTGCTGTGATTTTGAAGTTTAAGAGATTAATAAGATCAACTTACTCTCTCTTCTATTAACCCTTTGGAGATTCAGGTCTAATGTTCACAAGAAAACAATATTGTTCTATTCTATTGTAAGTTTATCTGTCTGAACTTCAAGTAAAAACATGTTTTTCTTACTTGTTTCTATGTGTAGAGTTGTTCCAGTGCTGAAGAGGAGCTTCACTCCATCATTCACACACTGGAAACAGACTCAACAAAAACTACTGGCACCTTTAAAGAAACTACCACAGATACATAAACCAGATAAATAAATCATTAGGCTGGAACAGCAAATATCTTAAAGCCAGACGAGTGTGTAATACTTCAAGTATTGTGAAATTCTAAGATAAAACATTACAGATATTCATCATTATGGGAATTAATGGTTTAAAATAAATCTGTTCCACAGTTGGATATATAAATGATTATTAAATTATGCCTTCAGTTAAACATGGATATTGACTTACTTGAAGCAACAATCAGTTTTGTTCCAGCACCAAAGATGATTTTGTAAAGGCCAGAATCAGTCACACACTCAGAAACTCTAATACGTTAAATACTGACATCACTGAAACAAGACGGCTCAGTAACGATGATGAGATTCAGTGAATTTAGGCTTTTTACAACAAGAACAAGTTAAATGTGCTGTTTTGGCAGAAACTGTGTAATGTACCGTTGTTTTGTTTTTTACTACATTAGTTTTTTAGAACAATTTAATCCACTCACTCTGTTCTTTAGTCGAGCAACTGGATTTTCTCTCATTAATAGATAAACAAATCCTCTTCTGTAATTATTTGACATTTTTCAGTTATATAAATACTGTGATGAATCATGTGTACCAGGTGTTGCTTGTGTTTTTGAAAATGAATATATTGATGAGTGTAATTCAGGCTCAGTGATCGAAGATAATATATATTTTTTAATTGGATTTGTCTTTGCACTGCTGGTTCTGTGTGTTGCAGGTAATATTGTCAAGCATTAAGTTACATTTAAATACTCATTGTGCATTACAGGTTGTAGGTTGTGGAATTGGGTAATATGTAATTGAGGAAACAAGCAGTCATTAATGTTTACAGTAATGTCAAGTTTGATATTTATCATACGTTTAATTATTTCAACAGTTAGGAAGCAAATCTGAAGTTCTAAAACCTCTAGTTTATGTCTGCATTAAATCTGTGTTTCGAGATCTCATGGAGCATTTAAGTTGAAGGTGTAGAACAGCTGAAAAATATCAGTTCAGAACAAAAGATGAGATTTAAAAACCCATATAAATTAATTAAGTAACTTACTGGATTCGACTTTCAGTTTTGTGCCAGAACCAAAGATGATCTTCTGCCCATTACCATTCACACAGTAAGAGATCCAATGACATCATCATACGTCTCAGATCAAAAACTTCCTGACCAACAAACCAACAGTTTAGCATCATAAATACTGTATTTTCTAACACTGTGACATTAAATAAAACATAAAACATCCACTGTTTCCGTCTTTTATCTTCCTAACTTTGAACACTGAATGACTTCAATTAAAATGTGAATCAGTGTGTCCTGCTGACTTCTACTTTACTGTTGTCCTCTGAGGTTTTAAATACAAAATGAAAGGTTTCATCACAACTAAACAGTTTAGTATACACAGTAATAATATGTTAGAATATTTAATATTAAGCACAATATCTGTTCTTGTGCTGGACTTGGGGTGAGGTATTAACATCAAAGTTCAACTTTAAATGTGCTAATAATGCAATAACCTGGATTGAAAAAGCTAAAGCAGATATTTGTCCTGTCGCAGGTTTTTAATTAATTTGTGTCAACTGTGGATCCATAAACTGAAGATAAATTGCAATGATAATAATTAAACTTACTGTCCTCCACGACCAGTTGGATGCCCTTCCCAAAAAAGACTTTCAGATTACTCGTCCCAGTCACACAGTGTTTCCATGTCAACAAAAAACCCTGCAGCATAAATAACCTAACAGTAAAATATAAAATATAATCACATCGTCTGCAAACAGCCGCACATTTACTGAGAGAACTCTGACAACTGTATGGATGCAGAGTTATTTAGGTTAAACAAATGTATTAATCGGAAATAGAATATTCTGAATTCTTTTGAGTTTGGAATGAGTGGATTGTACTTTGGATTGTAAGTGATTAGAAATAAAAAAAAATTATATATGTGGGGTGTTGGATAAGTTAATCATTTCTTTTGTGAGCTTTTATGTTTTTCTCCATTTCATCTCAACCCTGTAAAAACCCTAACCTGGTAAACTAAGAACATGTAATACACTGGCAGCACTTACTGGACTCAACAGTCAGTCTGATTCCTTTGCCAAAGATGAATTTCCAGTTTGCAGTCCCACATTGTTTCAGTCTTTAACAACAACTGCAAACAAATTCAACCACATCATCTGCAAACAGTTTAACTTTTAAAACTCCTACTCTTCTAGCTGAAGGATTTGATTGTTAGTGAAAACCATCAAAATTCTTCATATATAATATTATTGCATTTATTGCAACATTATTAACTTCGGTGGGAGATATTTTTGAGCATGTTGAATTTTTTTAAACTTGACGATGACTGATAGCTGTTCGTCATTGTATCGTGAAGACATTAAGAACGCATTTCTTCCAATGATTACAGGTCTTTATCTTAAACTTGTCTGAACTAAGGAGGAACCATGTGATAGCTTGTGAGAACTTATTGTAATTTACTAATTGAAAATTTTAATTCTACTTACTAAACTCTACAGTCAGTTTGGTTCCTTTCCCAAAAATCAGTCTCCGGTTCGATCCCGAGGCAGTCACACAGTGGATCTGACCTGATCAATAACTACAAACTGTTTCCTCATCAAGCTTTAAATCATAAGCAGCCTAAAGATTTAGAGTTAGCGCTAACAAATGAATATGTCATATATTATCATTATACATTAAAATCTTACTCATTAGTATTAACTTAGATTCACAACTTTTTTAGTAGAAGTTGACGACTTTCTCATAAATCACACTAAACCAAATCAAGCTGGATTGATTAGAGTCTATGAAGATTAATGTTTTAAATACAGAGTTTAAAAGGTTTAGCCTCAGGTGTCAGACATCTTTGTGATGAGCAATTTTGTCTACATAAAAATATGTCAGTAGACTTGTGATGATGCTATAATGTTACTATTTCAATTTCAGACACACAAGTCATTTTCCTTTTAACTATAAAGAGTTGATAGATACTCACTGCTCTCTACTTTTAGTTTGGTCCCTTTTCCAAAACTCAGCCTCCCAAGTCCTGCAGAGTCAGTCACACAGTGGATCTACTCTAAACAATAATGACTGTTTCCTCATGCAGATTCTCTTTTTAACTAAATAATGATCGATTCTATTTAGGATGCCTTAAAACTAATTGGATTTGAGCAGAATGACTGCATATGACTGAATTATTTGAATAATTCAATTAATATTCAATATTCAATATTCAATTCAATATTTCAAAATTAACAATACAGCAGTGAAAGGAGTTTGTTTACAAAGCTGTTTGCTGAAAAATGTGCAAGATTAGATCGAACATTCGTTCTTACAAATGAATAAAGTTACTTACTTGGTTCAATTTCCAGTTTTGTGCCAGAGCCAAAGATTAGCTTTGAATTGGAGTAGCCAGTCACACAATACAAAACACAACTACATAAACCCTGAGGCCATGACACAGACCATAAATTACCCCATGACAATGCTCTATTTATATTTTACAAGGCAGAGGGGAAAATATATCCCTAATAATTCTTATGTGGCTTTAAATTAACTCTGCTTAAGATTAAGATATTTGTCCCAAATTCATTAAAAGCCATGTGATTTTAGCAAGTAGCTACAGTTTGTATTTCTTGTTTAAATCATTAAATAACTTACTTGATTCAACTCTCAGTCGTGTGCCAGAACCAAAGATGAGTTTTGCATTTCCAAAAGTAGTCACACAATGAGGAACCAAAGTGCATAAACCCAAAGACCAATGACATGAAGCACTTCATCGTGAAGCCAATTGATTCAAATTTTTAAAAAGATGATATGCAAGTAATCCAGGTAATAGTAATTAGCAAGTAATATAGTCCTCATGATCCTTATGTGGCTTACAGGGAAATTAATTTCACGACGGGAACAGCTACATCACACGTAGAATCTAAAGTGCTGCAACGAATGTGTGTACAAACAATACACAAAAGATATAAGAGAATGGAATAGAGAGTAAATGTTCCTTTTCTGTCTACACTTAAAGCTGCGTCTAGAGATTTCTTAAAGTATGTAAGTTGATTATGTAGGATAGCCAAAAAATACCTAATTCAGACAGTTCGATCAAACAAAATTCATTATAAATGAAGGAAGTAACTTACTCGATTCAACTTTCAGTTTAGTGCCAGAACCAAAGATGAACTTCTGCCCATAATCATTCACACAGTAAGAAATCCAATGACATTAATCACAAGTGTCTGATGAGAAGAGACACTGTGGTATCAAACAAAAACGGGACATCAAACCAAGAGTTAAGCAGCATAAATACTGTATTTACATTTATTATTATTTTGTGTGTAATTTAGAAAGTCACTCAGAGAGTTATTTATTGAAGCAATATTGCAAAACAAGTTCTTCATCGCAAGAAAATCCACTGTTTAAAAATGTGTTGTACTTATTTTTACTTTGACTTGTTAAAATGTGAAAATCATTGTGTCCTGCTGACATTTACTTCATTCGCATACATTTTGGATCCATAAACTGGAGATCATTGGCAACAGTAATAAATAAACTTACTGTTCTCCACGACCAGTTTGATCCCCTTTCCAAAATGTATTTTCCAGTTTGCTGTCCCAGTCACACAGTGTTCGATTTCTCAACAGAAAACCCTGCAGCTTAAAGAACCTGACAGTAACAAATATAACCACATTCTATGCAAACTGCCACACTTTTACTGACTATTGATAACAGTATGGACACACGGTTCTTTCAGGTTAAATTAATGTATTGATCTGATTTGAAATAATCTGAATTCTTTTGAGATTATGGTGGATTTCTGCAGGAAACCTGCAGCAGACTGTTAAGGTACTGTGATTTTTTCCCATAATCACATTAATTATGAATAAAGATTTTTCAGCAATGGTAAAAATGAACATCATAACAGATGTGTCAATAACTCTTGAAAATATTTCGTTTAATACTCACTGCTTTCTACTTTTAGTTTAGTCCCTTTTCCAAAAATCAGCCTCCTGTCTCCTCCAGCAGTCACACAGTGGATCTGATCTGAACAATAACTACATGTTCTATTATATATTCAGTCTAATAACAAAGACTGAGAAATGGCTTTTAAAAAGTGTTGCTTTAAAACTCAAGATGATCACAAAAGAGTGTGTGTGTGATATTATGCCATATTGCTCATCAATTTTTGGCCAATGATATAAAACTGACTCATTTTATTTGTATGTCAATGGAGCTCCAGATATACAGTTGTTATAAATATTAAATAAGAGATAATATATTTATATTTATTTGTACTTACTGGAGCCAACTGTCAGTTTAATGCCGGATCCAAAGATGAGTTTAGATGCTCCAGAGTTTGTCACACTCTGGGAAATACAGCAACATAAACCCAGACATGTACGACTGAAGTTACTGAATGTATTATTGTTTGTATTATTTATATGAATCCTGAAAAACTTTACATGATGTAATACATGTAATCATACAACTAAAACATTGACATATTATGAACTGCGTTCACATCTTATTTTAACCATTTTATCATTGATAATATGTTGAAATTTAAATAAAGCCATTTAAAGGACATTTGTGAGGTGTGATTTTGAGATTTAGGAAGAAAATAGAAGTGAACTGTGATGACATCTAGCTGTTACTGACATTTACATGGTTTACTTTGCATTGTGTACCGGAATGAATACCTTGGGGTGAGATTACAACAACACAGTTTAACGGCTTTCGTACATTAAAATATATACAACGTTTTATACTAACAGTTCACCATAGTTCATTTAATTCCTTCTCCAAGCTTTATTTTTATTAAATGGTAAATTATTGGTATTAAAATCTTCAAATCTGTAGCAGTAAGACTTTTTCTGACATCAATAAATGGTTTCGGTACTGCCTCCAGTAATTTATCTCATTTGTTTTAAATTTGTATCTAATACCCTGCAGTTGACATTTGACTGATTTAAACTGCAAAAAGGAGATATTTGTACTTACTGGAGCCGACTGTCAGTTTAACACCAGAGCCAAAGGTGAGTTTACTAACTCCAGAGCCAGTCACACTCTGAGAAATCCAGCAACACAAACCCAGAGGGACCAGCAGGTTTATCTATGTGAACTCAAAGAACTGCAGGGAGTCTAAATAACTTGAACGGGGATAAAGCCTAAAAATAACAAAAATAAGTAGGAGCAAAATCCTGCACAGAGATGTATTAAAAATGTAATTCTACAGTCTGTTCTTTGTGGACAAATGATTAACAGATCTTTTTTAAATTGTTGATCACATCTGCCCTGAATTCAATGAAAAAGCCGTAAAACAAGGTGGAGAAGAAGTTATAGTGGTTAGTAAGTTCACATTGCACTATTTTTTATTATTATTGCTGCTGCCTTTTAAAATTGCTATTATTATTACTACATTGTTGTCATTCTGTGGACAGCAAAGTAAGAATTTCATTGTACAGGGAAATGTGTTTCCTTACTGTGCATATGACATTAAACACTTTGAATTCATTAATGGATTGAATATTTTCTGTTATATGCATACAGCATGTGTCTGCCCTGTCTTGTTTAGACTCCAGTTTCCACTGTTTTCAATTCCTCCAATTAAGAATGTCAAATGTATGTTTATACCAACAGGTAACAGAAGTATGTTCACTGAACTTTGTGTTTGTTGAGCTGCTTAAGTTAATCAATATTTTGCATCCTGTCCGAAAATGTGATCTTTACCTTAAATGCGACTAATAAATAAATATGTGATGAAATTATGACAATACTCACTGGCCACTACAGTTAGTTTGACTCCTTCCCCAAAGAATATTTTCCAGGATGCTGCCCCAGATCCAGTCACACAATGTTTCTGCTCAGATCAATAACTGATGTGCCACAAAACAGGAACGATTTAACAATATCATCTGCAAACAATCATATTTGGATTTAAGACATAATTGTCTGTTTCATATGTGTTTATATGAATGATGAGTGAATACACTGATCTCGACAATAAGTTGGGGCAGCATTTGGTTAAAAAAAGGTCACAGCTAAATATTAAGCCCATGACCATGATGTTCTCAGAAACTGACTACTGATGCCAAAGTAACTGCTATAATCATCATCTGATCACCTATTAAAGCTACACAACATGTCATGGACAGTTATTGTATCATGAACATATATTATGAAATTGTGCGGTCATGATATTTTTTTAGCTATAGCTGATATTATTCAACTTGTCAGAACTACTTAACGACTCATACCTACGCATAAACAGCTAACAGCATGCTTATTTTATCTAACGGTGATGCAGATTCTTGATACTCACTGGTTTCTACAGTTAGTTTGATTCCTTCTCCAAAAATCGGCTTCCAGTTTCCTCCAGTAGTCACACAGTGGATCTGATCTGAACAATAACTACATGAACTGCTGCTAAACATTTAATGGCTGTAAACATATTTTGTTTGATGAAGGCTCAGAGCCGAAATATGTAATACGGCAAAGCATCAGCTTTTTTTCACATTTGTACGAATATCATGTCAAAATGTGTGATTTTTCATATCAACAGCCATACATTTGCGTTTCTTTGAGTTGTGTCAATACTAAATCATACCTTGGTATAAATGAATAAAATGCATATTGATATATAAATTGATGATACTCACTGGTTTCTATAGTTAGTTTGATTCCTTCTCCAAACATCAGTTTGAAGTTTCCAGATCCAGAAGTCACACAGTGGATCTTAGCTCAACAATAACCACAAAGACTGAAACTGCTTAAATCTGCTTCATTAACAACAACTAATGCAGCAAGTCTGCACACAATCAATAAATAATCATCACAGTTAAATTAGAGGTAAAAATGATTATAAACTTGTACTACATGAACATTTTTTTTAAGTTTCATAGTACAAGGAACCTTAAAATCGATGAGTAAAAAAATATGCAAAATAAAAAAAAAATTCTGGCACAACTTTGAATAAAACTGTCTCATTTTATATTTGTTCCAAAATAAATTTACCCTTTTAATCTTTTTTTTGTTTGTTTTTTTAGCCCTGGTATCATATTTAGGGCCGTCACGATATCTTGCTACATGATTATCATGGCCCAAAGAATTCACGGTAACTGTATTATTGCAATATCTTTAGAGTTTTTGTTTCCTTTCTGTCGGATGAATTACATTCAAAATACGATTGTTGAGAGAGTGTGTGACTATAGCTGTACAAAGCATACAAAAAGAACGATTATACTTAATACATTTTTCTGTTGTAAGGTGGATGGTTACCAGCATTAAGGTGCATTACTGACATCTATTTTGACAAATCAAGAACAGAAAGAAACGTAAATGATTTAAGAGGTGATGTATTATTTACACTATATCGATATTTCATTTTGAAAATATTACGATTGCAATACCAGCACATCACGACACTCCAATCAGATTATGTGTTTGTTATATATAGACAGAAACATTCAGATACTGTAACTTACTTGAACCAACAGTCAGTTTTGTTCCTGAACCAAAGATGAGTTTATCCAAAGAGTTAGTCACACTCTGACAAACACTGCGACATAAACACACCAACAGCCAACAAGCAGCTGCTGTGTCATGTCCAGCTTAATAACCTGTTAGAGATTGTTAATCAAGACGAACCATGACTTTGAAATAATGGATTATATTTAAAGATCAACATCAGTAAATACTTGAAGACGGTGTAGAGTAAAGTTACTAAACAGAGGCTCTTCACTTTGACCAAATAGATTATTAAATAAATGGACTTTAAATCTTTGTTTATAAAACAAAAACATCAAAACGTGCCACTCTTAATATCTGATCATTGATCAGTGATACTAACAACAAAAGTCTGTTTGAGTCCTTCATTAAAGATACTAATCTAAAGCCTTTTATCAGTGTCTGAATCCAACTAACAGAATCACATCATCTGCAAATTGTAGACGTTTTCCGAAAAAATTATAAAATAACCTTTGAATAATTGATTTCTTTGTATGATGTGGTTGGTCATTAAATACTATATTTATATTTGAATACTCACTGCTCTCGACAGTAAGCTTGATTCCGTTTCCAAAAACGATTTTCCCGTTTCCAGATGAAGTCACACAGTCACTCTGATCTGAACAATAACTACATCAACTAGTTCCTCGGTCAGACGCAGGAGTTAAACTAAAGTTTTAGAAATAATAAGTGAAACTTATTTTACTTTTCTTTAATTCAGTTTCAAAGTTCATAAACAAAGAAATGAATAATTGGAGCAACTGCCTTGTCAAATGTTGGTGGATAAACTATTTTCTCAAGGATCATGCTGTCATGCATTATGAATTCCATCAAAACTAAACTGAGGTATTTCCAAAGCAAAAAGCAAGTTAAGTCATTAATCAACAGTGAATGATTTATCATCATGGATACTAAATGTTTGGGGGTTTAACAAGGTTTAGAATCTTGCATCTCTTTACAATGTTTGACATCTAAATACAGCAGAGATAAATTAAAAGTTAAGTTGTACTCACTTGAGTTAACAGACAACTGTATTCCTTCACCAAACAATATTTTTCTGTTTCCTGTCTCAGTCTCACAGTGTTTCTGTCCTCAACAATAACTAAAGGTTACAGTGATGGATTGATCACATCATCTGCAAACAGTTTTAGCTTTTGGATTAAATTTGCAATATCATTACTGTTTAATGTTTCAAATATTTGGTTTTCCTGCAAATTCCTTGAAATCAAAATGTTGCAGATATCTTTTGTCTTATTTTTGGAAATTTTTCCCCAGATAAAACATATTTGGCATCTTTAGAAATGTAAAAGTTTTCACTGGAATGAAAGATATACTAATGATGTACAACCAATCAATGCTGGAATAAGTAATCTGAGTTTGAAGCTACTTAGTCATGAAAATAATTTTTCACATTTATTAGATGAGCTGAATGATGGCACGAGAAAATTTCAACCACTTAGATTCCCGCTACATAACAACAGAAATACTCAACCAGCTCAAACACTGCTCTTTTACCAGAAGAGTTGACCCATTTTTGACGATACCCTAATCCTAGATTTCTGAAAGTTAGTTTAATGTATGAAGGATATATTTAGTGCCACGCAATTATTTAAATAACTATCAATAAAAACCTTCTGCTGAAATATTAGGCCGCTGATTTCAACTGATCTCTACATCTTTAGGCAGCAAGACATGTTCAATAACAAAATGGAACAGCAGATTTGGCAGAAGGAAGAAAGAAATGGAAGAAATGTTATTCTTAATACTCACTGCTTTGTACAGTTAGTTTGGTTCCTTCTCCAAAAAGTATTTTGTTGTTTCCAGTAAATGTCACACAGTGGATGTGATCTGAACAATAACTACATGATCTACATTCTTGTGAACACACACTGATTAAAGATTAAAGAAAGCTGAAACAGCTACGGCAAGCTTGTATTTGGCTTCATGGTCTATAATTCTTAAATGTGAATATGGGGCAAAATATTTTATATAAAAAAACAGTGAGTAATATATCAGCAAAATAAATCTGGAATATTTCCATCAAGGAAAACTAAATATGTGAAACATTTGAGAACAAGGTTTTGTCTTTATAGGAAAATGTATAACCGATGAAAACCAAATTGCAAAATTATTCCAAAAACTAAAGTTGTTTGCAGACATTGTGGTTATTCTCATCAGTGTACATTACATGACACTGACTGTAAATAAACTGAATGTAAGTTGCACAGCAGCTGATGTGTTTAAATTCTAAATCAGCTGTTCACCTTTGACATTTGAGATCTGTTTGAAGTCGAAACAGATTTTTGAATTAAAACCAGACTGACTGGACTTACTGGCTTCAACGTTCAGTTTGATCCCCGACCCAAAGATGAGCTTGTAATTTCCAGTGTTCACACAACACAACACACTTTGACATAAACTCTTCTTCACTTCAACAGTGACACAGCTCACAGTGAACTCAACAAACTTCTCTTATTCTGAAAATGAAATCAACAGATATCAGCGTGGACTTACCTGCATGTTTAAAAAATCTGTTCATCATGAATATAGCTGCAGTTTTAGTCTAAACCCTGTGATTAAAATAGACTAACTTTTCTCCTACATTTGAAAAGGTACATCAGTCAGTGTGTGGTCATCAGTGTAGGTTTTGTATCTATGTTCACAGGATAAGATACTAAAGTTAAAGTTACTGTTAAATAGTTGGTTTCATTCATTTTGTTGATTTGTAGTTAGTTTGTTTTATTTATCGCCACAACTGCAAAAAGTGAAGCACTTAAACATGTTTCTCTCACAACTAAAAGTATCTATTAGCTTGTTTAAAGGTTCAAAGCTTAAAATAATTCACTCTCCTCAGTCTGCAAGAGCAGAAATGACAAAACTACAATAACTGATGTTTGAAGAAACAGTGATAGATGAATTGGACCGTATTGTCATAATGGATACGGGAGGCTGCATGTGTTTACAGGCAGTGAGGATAATGAGAAGTGTGTGAATAATTTTGTGCATTTGAAATGAACTCCATGTGTTAATTCAGTTTTATAAGCCCTCTACAAGCATGTTTTTACGTCAGGATTTAAGGATTAGTTTGTAACTGAAAGCTCTGTTACATTTGAAAAGTCACGGAATATTCTGGAATATTTCTTCAAGTTCTGGAATATAGCAGACTGATTTTAGATCATTTAGATGAGTTGACTCACGTGTGTCCACAGTCAGTTTGATTCCAGCTCCAAACGTCACTCTCTGAGAGTTTGTCCCACAGTGCGACCTGACAGGATAATAACCCTCAGAGCCCTGAATACAGTTTCATTTTAAGGTGCCAGAATTGAAAAACTTTTGTTTTCAGTTGACGTTTTACATTTTCTGCAGTTGATTTTCTCATTAATATCTTCTAAAATCTTTTTGTACAACTTTCATTGTAGACAAATATTGCATTTATTACTACATTACATGCCTGTAAAAATAATTTTAAAAAAAATTTTGGTAACTAAGCAAAAGAAGATCTAGATTTCAGTTTGCCCCTTTCTTTAGAAATCCTGAGGAATTTGAGATTTAAAATTTTCTTTAATTGACCTAAAAACTTTTATTTTTGTAATTCTGATTTTAAAGGTTAAACCTCCAAACATTATTTTATATTTCGCTTTCCATTTATGTCTGTTGTGTGAAAATCAAACAACAAAGTAATATGTTGCTTCAGTATCTTCTGTCTGTATGTTGATGGAAAATCTCAGAAACAATAATCTGAAACCAAGCTTGTCAACTTTAATTTGGAGCTTCTAACAACTTTGCAATCAGATTGTCACCAAAGAATTAAAAGAAGTTAACTTACTGACATAAACATGAAGTTTGGTGCCGCTTCCAAAGAAAATCTTGTTCACATTCACACAGTTTCAGACGTCAGTACACAAACCTCAACCAACACACGACGAGCTGATGCTATGTTAGCTTAATTTTTTGGTTCAGTTAATAATTTTGGGTCAAATTTAATTTTGTGCTGCATCTTGTTGGAAGCATCTTCCTCATACTGGCCAAATAACTAGACATTTTGAAAACAGTATCTCCAAAACCTCAAAGAAAGAGTGGAACTAATGGGAAGGAATTGAAGTCTGTGACTCAAGATAAAACTTGGTAATTAATGTATGGCCTGCAGCACTTTTATCTGCAGAATTCCACCCTGAATATCCAAAGTACTTTCAGACTTTCCATGAACTTACGTGTCTGAAGGTTCAGCCTGATTCCGCGGCCGAACAGAAGTTTTTCCCCCACAGTCACACAGTGTTAGTCAGCCTGGTAAAAACCCTCAAAGACAACTGACTGAGACTGAACGAGTGCAGGTTTCATTTAAACGACACACACTGAACTGAATCTGCAGACAAAATTATAAAAATCCAACTTAATGTCTGCGAACATCAAATAAATGTGCCTGTGAATTGTTTTTTTAGAAAACCCAAACATCAAATTTTTCTTCTAGTTACGTTTTTATTCATCACTATCAAACGTGTCACTTTCAATGTTTATAATTTGTTGCATGTTGATACTCACTGGGTTCAATGTTTAATCTGGTTCCAGTTCCAAAGACGATTCTATACTGGTTTCCAGTATTCACACAACATGAAGCACCAGCACACAAACTCAGCTACAACTGCACCAAACTCCGCCTGACGACTAACAAGTTATTTGAAACCATTTACTCTATTATTCTACCTACGCTTATTGATCTATGATTTTAATGTTTAGGCTGAAAATGATCAAGACGATCTTACAACTGGTTAGTGTCCAAAAAGGATCTGTAATAATTTGGATAACTCATCATCCAGTTAAAACAAAAACTACTGTCTCAGTCTGTGGAAAGTTTACAATTTAAATTTTACAATCAGAGTTGGACTGAATTCTTTTTGACCTTCTATTGTCGTGGTTTTATGAGCCTGATATCGATAAATATTTAACATTAATATCAGTACTTACTGGGTTCAATGTTTAGTTTGGTTCCACTTCCAAAGAAGAGTTTATATCCACCTCCAGCATTCACACAGCATGAAGCACCATGACATAAACTGAACGGACTGAACAACAGAACCAGATGTCGATCAGAAACAAATGATATTTAGTTTATAATATTTACTGTACAATACTGAATTAAGAGTTTGATTAGCCGTTTGACTGATGTGATTGTTATGACTGTGCTCATTATGTTCATTAAACCAAGTATTTGGAAAACAACTAAACTGCAGCATCATCGTAATAAAATAATTTTTGTTTTTGTTTTCCATCAAGTGTCTTATTGAAGTGTTTTCTACTTTGTGCAGATTTTATGAAAATCATTTCCATCACTGTCAGCAGCTGCTAACACACCAACAACTCCAGCTAAATACAACTTGGTTTGTTTTTTTGTTTTCATCTTCTTCAAAGTTTATTTGCTTTTAACAACTGTCACACTGTATTTTCTACTTTCTGTTGATTTTGTGAGATTAGCAGTTAACTTTTCCAACCTTTCATCTTTTATACCTTCTAGTCAATACTTTTTTTATAATATCAATTTAGATTAAACGATGCTCCATGTAAATATTGATTAAGATGTTATATCAGTACTCACTGGGTTCGATGTTTAATCTGGTTCCACTTCCAAAGATGAACTTGTTTTGATTCGTTGTAGTCACACAACATGAAACACTATGACACAAACTCAGAGCTGCTAACTCAACCAAAATAAAAAATAAAAAAACATATTTATATCTGTATATTATTGACAAAATGAATAAAATGTAAATGGTGACATTTACTACAAGATATAAATTATGAACAAACTGTTCATGCTCTTGATTAATGCATCAATGACTAGATTAAGTCGATTGATATTTTCATGTTAAACATGACAGTGTTTGCCATTAAACAAACCGTATAAATAATGTTTATGATCTCTATCAGTACTCACTGGGTTCAATGGTTAATCTGGTTCCACCTCCAAATGTGACTTTATTTGGATTTGTTGTAGTCACACAACATGAATTGCCATAACACAAACTCAGAGTGACAACTCAACCAAACTTCAGTCAGAAAAACACTATTATTACCTTTGGGTCTGTTTCCAATTTAGAAATGTGACAATTTACAGATTAACCTCCAATGAAATTATCTTTAAATATTTGGACAAAAACCAAAACTGCTGCATCATCCAGATGATGATGATAACAACAATAATGATAATAATATTAAGATTGTCTCACTTTAGTATTTTATACTTTCTGCTGATTTTGTAAGATTAGCAGTTCACTTTTCCAAAGTTTCATCGTTTTTATCTTCTAGTCAGTTCTTTTTTTTAATATTATTAATTTGGATTAAACAAATCTCCATACAAACAATGTTTATGATCTTTATCGGTACTCACTGGGTTCAATGTTTAATCTGGTTCCACTTCCAAAGATGAACTTGTTTTGATTAGCTCCAGTCACACAACATGAAGCACCAGAACACAAACTCAGACTGACTAACTGAACCAAACCTCATTCAGGAAAACATAAATTTTAGATTTAGGACTTTTGACCAAGAAATCAAACTTTATTTGAAAAACAGGAAATTATTACATTTACTACAAGATATAGTTATGGTTATGAAATTATGGGCAAAATATTGACAACGTTATGATCTTGATCAGTGTTAAACACAACAGCATTTGCTTTTAAAGACGCCTCATATAAATATTTATTATGATCTATATCAGTACTTACTGGGTTCAATGTTTAATCTGGTTCCACTTCCAAAGATGAGCTTGTTTTGACTTGTTCCAGTCACACAACATGAAGCACCAGAACACAAACTCAACAGTGACTAACTGGACCAAACTTCATTCAGAAATACATTATCTATAACTTAAGGATTATTGTCCAAGAAATCAAACTCCTTGAAGTTTTAAAAATGTGACAATTTTCTTGAAAAGAAGTAAATTATAAAATTTTCGGCAAGATATAAATTATGGGCAAACTGTGGACGACGTTATTATCTTGATCCATGTTAAACACAACAGTATTTGCTTTTAAAGACGCCTCATATAAATATTAATTATGATGTTTGTCAGTACTCACTGGGTTCAATGTTCAGTCTGGTTCCACTTCCAAAGATGAGTTTATACTGACTTGACCCTCCAGTCACACACTGTGAGGCACCATGTCACAAACTCAGCTGTGATGAACTGAACCAGACCTCATTCAGAAAAACAGCATTTTTTACATTTGGTTTGCATGTGAAGGTTAATTTTGACGTTTACTGTCCAGATTCTGACCAACGTGTTTTAGTGTTTCATGTTTGATGAACACACTGATGATCTGATGAACTTCATCAACTGATGTATTTGATTATTCTGATCAAACTGTTCACTCATCAATGAATCAAGTCAAACACAGCTGTTTATCTTATTTACTTTCTAATCTAATTTTGCATTTAACAACAGCAAATTTGCTTTCAAAGATCTCATGTTCAAATATGAAATTTGTACCTCCTGATTTCAAGCAGTATATTTAGTAGAATATCAATTTTACATGTGAGACATCGATTGATTACATCCAGTTAGGCCTTACCTTATATTACATATTTAGTTTTAATGCATCACACAGGTAAAGTTTTGTTTTTATTAACCTGATCTTATTAGAATATTTATGTCAAACCCTTCAAAGTTTTTTTAAGTGCTGCATATGAATATTGTTAATGATCAATGTCAGTACTCACTGGGCTCAATGGTTAATCTGGTTCCATTTCCAAAGAAGATCTTGTTTACATTGGATCCACTAGTCACACAACATGAAGCACCATAACATAAACTAACTGAACCAAAGCTCATTCAATAAAAAAATTGTTTTTAGATTCAGGACTTTTGTCCAAGAAATCAAACTTATTCAAGTTCTAAAATGTGACAATTTTCTTGAAAAGAAGGAAATTATTATATTTTCTGCAAAACATAAATTATGGGCAAAATGTGGACGACGTTATGATCTTGATCAGTGTTAAACACAACAGTATTTGCTTTTAAAGACGCCTCATATAAATATTGATGTTTATAAGTACTTACTGGGTTCAATGTTCAGTCTGGTTCCACTTCCAAAGATGAGCTTATTAA
>CAEMYA010000022.1:146273-205089 GCA_903131615.1 Diplodus sargus
TTTCTCTTTTTCTTTATGACTGCCCAGTAGGGTATGATAACTTTGTTTTTTACATATTCGAAATAAACTATGTAAACTAAACAATGTTCAGTCTGGTTCCACTTCCAAAGAAGATCTTATTTACACCAGAAAGGTCAAATGTATTTTTAACATGAACTGAACAGTAGAATTATTGTGGTGTTTATATTGATCAATACATTGATGACGTGATTATCATGATCAGTTTGTTCAAGTTAAACACTACAGTTTTTACTCATTAAGATGTTATACAGATATATATACACATATATATGTATATATATATATATATATATATATATATATATATATATATATATATATATAGATTATGATCCATCTCAATACTCACTGGGTTCAACGTTCAGTCTGGTTCCACTTCCAAAGAAGATCTTATATACACCTCCAGTATTCACACAACATGAAGCACCATGACACAAACTGACTGAACAACTGAACCAAACTTTAGACATTTAGAAAAACTCAAGGCTTCTGTTCAGTTTAAAGAATACTATTTTCATTAAATTCATTGATTATTAATGTCATTTTTCATTTAAATTGGTATAATAACTACACAATCGATACTGAAAACAAACACAACCAAACTTCGTTTAGAAAGTAGTTGTTTTCATATTATATACAATGATGTGTTGAGACGTTGACACCAAACTGCATCGATGGCTTTAAAAGTTAAATAAAACCAATCATGTCTGAAAGATCTGGAAAATTTTAAGGTTTGTTGAAAAGCTTTGACTTTTTTGAAGTTGCATCTGAAGTAGAATCAATAGTGGAAAAGAAAAATAGTTTAAATGCTTGAATAACTCTAGAACTGTAAACCCAGTATATTAAATCTACATCAGTACTCACTGGATTCAATGTTCAGTCTGGTTCCACTTCCAAAGATGAGCTTATTTACACCTCCAGTATTCACACAACATGAAGCACCAGAACACAAACTCAGCAGTGACCAACTGAACCAGACTTAATTCAGAAATACATTATTTTGATATTTAGGACTTTCGTCCAATTTTAAAAAAAGGTCACAATTTTCCTAAAAAGTCATTAATTATTAAAATATATTTCTTTAATTTAGTTTAAAATTTTTAAAAAAATGAACTGAATTGATCAAATGTAGGGTAAGATATAAATTATGACCAAACTACTCGATGACTTGATTATCTTCATCGATGTCTTCATGTTAAATGAGATGATGTTTGCTTTAAAGGACACCACATATCGATATTAATTATAATTTGATTCAGGACTTACTGGGTTCGATGTTTAATCTGGTTCCACTTCCAAAGATCATCTTTTGAGTTGTTGTAGTCACACAACTTGAATTACCAGAACACAAACTCAGAGTGACAAACTGAGCCAAAGCTCATCCAGAAAACTATATGTTTACATTAGAATCTTTTGTCTAAATAAAAAAGTCACAATTTTCTTTAAAAAAATTACTGATTATTAATGAATTTAATAAATAAACCATCCATAACTTATAGTCTCCGGTTATTAGAACAATTTACAAACTGTTCTTGTTCTTGATTAAAACACTGATGACTAGATTTTTAAAATGAAGACAATATTTCAATAATTTCAGATCATAAAACGTTGCATCTTTGTTTGATCTGGGCGATGATTTATTTTGAAGTTCTCCAATCGTCTTCTAAGAATTATTATTTTTTATTTTCTGTTGATTTTATGAGCCTGAAGAGTCGACTATCGTGCTCAACGAGCCCATCTTTGATGTAAAACACAGGTAATGTTTGTTTCTGAAGATACTTTGCAAAAATATTACCATCTCTATCAGTACTCATAAAGATGCTTTATATAAATATTGATTATGATCTCTATCAGAACTCACTGGGCTCAACGTTCAGTCTGGTTCCACTTCCAAAGAAGAGCTTGTATCCAGCATTCACACAACATGAAGCACCAGAACACAAACTCAGCAGTGACCAGCTGAACCAAACTTCACTTAAAATCTGTTACATTTACACCATAAACATAAAATGTATTTCTAACATAAACTGAACAGTAGAATTATTGAGGTGTTTATATTGATCAATACATTGATGACGTGATTATCAAGATCAGTTTGTTCAAGTGAAACACTACAGTTTTTACTCATTAAGATGATATATATATATATAAATTATGATCTATCTCAGAACTCACTGGGCTCAACGTTCAGTCTGGTTCCACTTCCAAAGAAGATCTTATTTCCACCTCCAGTATTCACACAACATGAAGCACCATGACACAAACTGACTGAACAGCTGAACCAAACTTTAGACATATTCAGTTCTGTTCAGTTTAAAGAATACTATTTTCATTGAATTCATTGATTAATATAATTTATAAATACAATTTAAATTGGTATAATAACTACCCAATTGATACTGAAAACAATCATAACCAAACTTCATTCAGAAAGTAGTTGTAGTTGTTGAAGGTTTGTTGAAAAGCTTTGACTTTTTGAAGTAGCGTCTGAAGTGGAATCAATAGTGGAAAAGAAGGACGAGTTTAAATGATTGAATAACTCTAGAAACTGGAAACCCAATATATTAAATCTACATCAGTACTCACTGGGATCAATGTTCAGTCTGGTTCCACTTCCAAAGATGAGCTTAACCTGACTTGACCCTCCAGTCACACACTGTGAGGCACCATGTCACAAACTCAGCTGTGATGAACTGAACCAGACCTCATTCAGAAAAATATCGTTTTTTAATTTGGTTTGCGTGTGAAGGTTAATAATGACATTTACTGTACAGCAGAGACTCAGGCCAACATGTTTTAGTGTTTCATGTTTGATGAACACACTGATGATCTGATGAACTTTATCAACTGATGTATTTGATTATTCTGATCAAACTGTTCACTCATCAATGAATCAAGACTAACACAGCTGTTTATCTTATTTATTTTCTAATCTAATTTTGCGTTTGACAACAACAAGTTTGCTTTCAAAGATGTTTCATGAATAATATTCATAGTCCCATGTTCAAATATGAAATTTGTACCTCCTGTTTTCACGCAGTATATTTAGTAGAATATCAATTTTACATGTGAGACATCGATTGATTACGTCCTGTTAGGCCTTACCTTATATTACATATTTAGTTTTTTTGCATCACACAGGTAAAGTTTTGTTTTTATTAACCTGGTCTCATGAATATTTATGTCCAACCCTGCAAAGCTTTTGAAGTGCTGCTTATGAATATTGTTAATGATCAATATCAGTACTCACTGGGCTCAACGTTTAATCTGGTTCCACTTCCAAAGATCATCTTAGTTGCACCTCCAGTATTCACACAACATGAAGCACCATGACACAAACTAAGAGTGACAAACTGAACCAGACTTCATTTAAAAAAACTCCAACTGAAAAAAATTTTTTTTTTTACTTTTTAAATAATGATGCATTTTATCATCACATTAATTTAACAGGTTTTGAACTATTTACTATTCATGACACTGATTATTCTGATTAACAGTTTTTAATTGAGTTTGTTTTGAATAATGGTCCATGATTATATAAATGATTATTGTCATAAACTACTCACTGGGCTCAACGTTTAATCTGGTTCCACTTCCAAAGATCATCTTCGCTGCAACTCCAGCATTCACACAACATAACGCACCATGACACAAACTGAACCAGCTTCATAGATAACAGCCTGAAAACTTCTGTCCGGTTAAAAAAGGTCAGTATTTTCAATAAATGCATGTAATGGTGATATGTGTTGATGTTAAATCAAATGTAAACAGTCATATTAACTGTGCATCAGAGGTATCGAACAAACTGTTATAGCGTTCGTTAATCAATTAATTGCAGAACAATCTCAAGCTTTGCTCATAAGAGCTTGAATATTCATGATTTCTTATATTTTTAGACTGTTATCTCAGTTTCTCTTCTGGTTACAAAAGGATTCAATGTGACGGCTGACAGAATTGTATTGAAATATTTTCTACTTGATTTTATGAGTCTGAAGGGTCAAACAATGATTTCAGTCACTGTTAGCAGCTTTTTATCTTTTACATCTATTGTTCTGTATTTGTTTGTTTTCCTGTAAAACAAGTTCAGTCTAAGACTTTATCAGTACTCACTGGGTTCAATGGTTAATCTAGTTCCACTTCCAAAGAAGATCTTGTTTAAATTGGATCCAGTAGTCACACAACATGAAGCACCATAACACAAACTCAACAGTGACAATGGAACCAAACTTCACTTGAAAACACATGATTTTTACTATTGAAACTTCTGTCCTGTCAAATAAAACCTTATTTATGATTAATAATTATGATATAATATTAATTGATACATGTATTTAATGCAGCGTGTACATGTGTGTTCTTCATTGTTCATGTTTTCTGAAGACATATTGACCAGCTTTCACTTCCTTTATCTGCTGCTCTACACTGAAGACTTTAAAGATATTTCATTTAAATTATGATAAACTGACATCTTATGAATGATAATTATAATAAACTACTCACTGGGCTCAACGTTCAGTCTGGTTCCACTTCCAAAGAAGATCTTTTGATTTCCATTAGTCACACAACATGAAGCATCATGACACAAACTCTGACTGAACAACTGAACCAGATTTCATTTAGAAAAACTGCAACTGAAAAATTCAATTTGCACATAAAATATCAAGATATGACTTAACTATTTAAATAATCATGCATTTGATTAACATTAATTTAACAGGTTTTGAACTATTTACTATTCATCACACTGATTATTCTGTTGAACAGTTTTTAATTGAGTTTGTCTTCGTTTTTTATATTTTCCAAAGATGTTCTGACATTTTTACCTCCTGACAGACTTAAACTGAAAAATGTTCAACTCTGTTCTGATTTATTGACTCTGCAGAGTCCAGTGGATCATTTCCATCACTGACAGCAGCTTCACTCATCAATAAATACTGATAACTACAAGTTTTATCTTCTTTATCTTCTACTCTGGTTTGTATAAATTCATGTCAAACTCTGTAAACTCTGTGTTTAAAGAAGCTTCATGTGAGTAATACTTATAATAAACTACTCACTGGGCTCAACGTTCAGTCTGGTTCCACTTCCAAAGAAGATCTTATTTCCAGTATTCACACAACATGAAGCACCATGACATAAACTCAGAGTGACAAACTGAACCAGACTTCATTTTAAAAAACTACAACTGTAAAATGCACCTTACACATAAACATTCAGACATGATTTAAGAGTTACTACTTATTATTTATCACACTGTTTATTCTGATTAACACTTCTTCATTGAGCTGTCTTTGTTTTAGCTGGATGATTCTTTATAATTGGTGTTTTATAAAGACAGTCTTTGGAAATCACCAAAACTGAGGAATCATCAGTCGTAGTTCGTGATATTTTGATGAACAAGTGTCTCACCTGACAGCGTGTGCTGAATTATTTTCTACTTTGTGCTGATGTCATGTTTCTGCAGAGCCATATCAATCATTTCTATCACTGTCAGCTGTTCATTATTTTCATCAATAAACTCATTAATAAGTCAAGATAACTACAAGTTTTATCTTTATCTACTACTCTGTATAAATTCATGTCTAACTCTGTAAACTGTGTTTAAAGATGCTTCATGTGAATAATAGTTATAATAAACTCACTGGTCTCAACGTTCAGTCTGGTTCCACTTCCAAAGATTAACTTGTCAATTCCAACATTCACACAACATGAAGCATCATGACACAAACTCAGAGTGACAAACTGAACCAGACTTCATTCAAGAAAACTTAAGAAAAAGACTGACACATTCACATTGCAGATAAAATATCAAGATATGATTTAACTATTTAAATAATCATGCATTTTATTATCACATTAATTTAAGAGGTTTTGAACAATTAACTATTCATCACACTGATTATTCTGATTAACAGTTTTTAATTGAATTTGTCTTCATTTCAGTTGACTGATTCTTCATTTTTGGTGTTTTCTAAAGTTGTTCCTGTTCCAGAAAACAGACTTATACTGAATACTGTTCCTCTCTGTTCTGACTGAATGACTCTGCAGAGTCCTGATAACTACAAGTTTTATCTTTTTTATCTTCTACTCTGGTTTGTATATATTCATGTCAAACTCTGTAAACTGTGTTTAAGAGTGTGTTTAAAGATGCTTCATATGAATAATAGTTATAATAAGCTACTCACTGGGCTCAACGTTCAGTCTGGTTCCACTTCCAAAGATCATCTTATTTCCAGTAATCACACAACATGAAGCACCATGACACAAACTCAGACTGAACAACTGAACCAAACTTAACTTAAAAAAGCAGAATTTTTACTGCTATTTTCCTTTATGATGAATAATAACGATATAATATTAATTGATACATGTATTTAATGCAGCGTGTACGTGTGTGTGTACAAGTATTAAAATCAGTGATTAATATGTGAATGATTAAAGACGATCCGTCAACAATTTCTGTTTGTAGCTGATGATTCTTCATTGTTCATGTTTTCTGAAGACATATTGGTGATTTATATATTTACACCTCGATTTCTACTGTTGCTGTTTGGATGGTGTTGAAGAGTCAAATTAATAATTTCCATCACGTCAGCAGCTTCACTCATCAATCAGTTCAGATAACGACCAGCTTTCACCTCCTTTATCTGCTGCTCTACACTGAAGACTTTAAAGATGTTTAAATTAAATTATAATAAACTCACTGGGCTCAACGTTCAGTCTGGTTCCACTTCCAAAGATCATCTTTTGATTTCCACTCTTCACACAACATGAAGCACCATGACACAAACTCAGAGTGACAAACTGAACCAGACTTCATTTAAAAAACTACGACTGAAAAATTCACTTTGTACATCAATAGTCAGATGTGACCGAAGAGTTTGTGAATCATTTCCATCACTGACAGCAGCTTCACTCATCAATAAATCCTGATAAATACAAATTTTATCCTCTACTCTGGTTTGTATATATTCATGTCAAACTCTGTAAACTGCGTTTAAAGAAGCTTCATATGAATAATAGTTATAATAAACTACTCACTGGGCTCAACGTTCAGTCTGGTTCCACTTCCAAAGATCATCTTGATGTTATTCACACAACATGAAGCATCATGACATAAACTCAGAGTGACAAACTGAACCAGAGTTCATTTAAAAAAACTAAGACTGAAAAATTCACTTTCACATAAACATTCAGACATGATTTAAGAGTTACTACTTATTATTTATCACACTGATTGTTCTGATTAACACTTCTTCATTGAGTTGTCTTTTAGCTGGATGATTCTTTATAATTGGTGTTTTATAAAGACAGTCTTTGGAAAACACCAAAACTGAGGAATCATCAGTCGTAGTTCGTGATATTTTGATGAACAAACGTCTCACCTGACAGCGTGTGCTGAATTATTTTCTACTTTGTGCTGATGTCATGTTTCTGCAGAGCCATATCAATCATTTCTATCACTGTCAGCTGTTCATTATTATTTCAAAAATTAACTCATTAATAAGTCAAGATAACTACAAGTTTTATCTTTATCTACTACTCTGTATACATTCATGTCAACCTCTGTTAACTGTGTTTAAAGACGCTTCATGTGAATAATAGTTATAACAAACTACTCACTGGGCTCAACGTTCAGTCTGGTTCCACTTCCAAAGATCATCTTTTGATTATTCACACAACATGAACCACCATGACACAAACTCAGAGTGACAAACTGAACCAGACTTCATTTAAAAAAACTGCGACTGAAAAATTCACTTTGTACATAAAACATTAAGAAATGATTTAACTATTTGAATAATTATACATTTGATTATCACATTGATTCTTCTGAAAATTAAGTGAATTTTCAGTTTATGATGTGAAAATATTGCAGCTGTTCTTTGTTTCAGCCGGAGGATTCTTCATATTCTGGTGTTTTTCTTGGTTCTGGACATTTTTCAGATGCACATTTTTTCCATCTGACATCAGTGTTATATTATTTTCTACTGCATCGACTTAATAACTCTGCAAATACAAGTTTTATTTTTATCAACTAGCCTGGTTTTGTCTATATTCATGTCAAACTCTGTAAACTGTGTGTTTAAAGAAGCTTCATGTGAATAAATAAGATGATAAACTACTCACTGGGCTCAACGTTCAGTCTGGTTCCACTTCCAAAGATCACCTTATTCGCAGTATTCACACAACATGAAGCACCATGACACAAACTCAGTGACAAACTGAACCAGACTTCATTTAAAAAAACAAGATTTTTAGTATTGAGAATTCTGTCAGGTTAAAGAAAGACCCCATTTACCTTCAAATGTAAATGTCTGCATGTCCTGTACATTATTTAATGTGAAAGTATTAAAGTCAGTGATTAATACATGATTGACACCAACAGATTTTGATAACTTGATTATTAAGATCAAGACAATCTGATGATTGTTTTTAAAGATGTTCTGACATTTCTACCTCCTAATAACAGACTAATACTGAATAATGTTCCACTCTGTTCTGATTTATTGACTCTGCAGAGTCCAGAGAATCATTTCCATCACTGACAGCAGCTTCACTCATCAATAAATCCTGATAACTACAAGTTTTATCTTTTTTATCTTCTACTCTGGTTTGTATATATTCATGTCAAACTCTGTTAACTGTGTTTAAAGATGCTTCATATAAATAATAGTTATAATAAACTCACTGGGCTCAACGTTCAGTCTGGTTCCACTTCCAAAGATCATCTTAGATGCAGATCCAGTATTCACACAACATGAAGCACCATGACACAAACTCAGAGTAACAAACTGAACCAGACTTCATTTAAAAAAACTGTGACTGAAAAATTCACTTTGTACATCAATAGTCAGATGTGACCGAAGGGTTTTTGAATTATTTCCATCACTGACAGCAGCTTCACTCATCAATAAATCCTGATAACTACAAGTTTTATCTTCTACTCTGGTTTGTATATATTCATGTCCACCTCTGTTAACTGTGTTTAAAGATGCTTCATATAAATAATTCTTATAATAAACTACTCACTGGGCTCAACGTTCAGTCTGGTTCCACTTCCAAAGATCATCTTAGTTACAGATCCACTCTTCACACAACATGAAGCACCATGACACAAACTCAGCAGAGCTTCAAACTGAACCAGACTCCAATTAGAAAAACATGATTTTCTAGAATGACAAATACTGTCTGGTTTAAAAGGTCAATATTTTTCATTAAATGTATTGATAACTAATATATTCTTAATAGTTGATTATAATATGACCATATGATCGAGATACTGAACAGTCTCTCTTTGTGCTCATGCTCTTGATTAATACATTGATGATCTGATAATTACGATCAAGAACAAGTTTTCTGAGTTCCTGAAATGTTGGATGCACAACTTTTCCACCTGAACACAGTATTTTAACTCTGGCGTGATTCACGACTCTAAAAGTCAAACGAGTGTTTCCATCTCTGTTAGACGCTGTTTTCAGTCGTCACTGACTCTGACAGCTTGTTTTATTCACGTTACGACTCGGGTTTTATTGATATTCCTTTAAAACACAAGAATAATTTGAATATCCTCTATATGGGACATCTGTAATATTAATCTGTACTCACTGGCTTCAATGTTTAATCTGGTTCCACCTCCAAAGATCATCTTGCGTCCACTTCCATCAGTCACACAACATGAAGCACCATGACACAAACTGAACTGCATCAATCTGAGCACTGTGTGTTTACGCTCATATAAACATTGTTTTAATATTATGACTAAATAATGAAACTTCTGTTACCAAAACAAAACATTAATTATATTTCATTGTATACAACGGAAAAAAATATTATTTTACATTTGAGACTTCTGTTGGAAGTATTTCTGATTAAAATCAAACGTACGTCTGCATTTTAAATCATACATAATACATTCAGGTCATTAAAAACATATTGAACGTTTTTCGTCATAAAAGAAGTATTGATTTATTTTATATTTTAAATTAATTTAGTTTAAATCATTACTTTATGGGTTCAGTGTTTACTCCGGCTCCAGAGTGACAAACTCAACCAAACATCATTAAAAAAACAAGCTTTTTACAATTTCCATCAAACACATGCAGTTTAATATTAGTGGTCGAGCTAATGAGGAGTTTCAGTGTTGATGCTCTGAATCAATGCATTGATTACTCTCATTAATACTATCTCAGCTGCTGATTATCATTATCAAAACAATCTTTGATCGGTCCAAAACTGCAGCATCATCAAAAACAAGGAGGAAATTAAACCAAATCCACCCGAGCTCCAGAAGAAATGTCGGCCGCTGTGTTCTGCAGAAACGTTCACTGCTAATATTCTGGGCCGAACCAATTAGTCTCTACTTTGTGCTGATTTTATGATTTCATGTTAACATTGATGATAATCAATTTCAGTACTTACTGGGTTCAATGGTTAATCTGGTTCCACTTCCAAAGAAGATCTTGTATTGATTTCCAACATTCACACAACATGAAGCGCCATGACACAAACTCAGACTGAACAACTGAACTAAACTTCACTTAAAAAAACATGATTTTTACTATTGAGAATTCTGTCCAGTCAAATAAAAACCTAATTTATGATGAATAACTATGATATAATACGAATTGATACATGTATTTAATGCAGCGTGTACGTGTGTGTGTGTACAAGTATTAAAATAAGTGATTAATATGTGAATGATTAAAGACGATCTGTCAACAATTTCTGTTTGTAGCTGATGATTCTTCATTGTTCATGTTTTCTGAAGACATATTGGTGATTTATATATTTACACCTCGATTTCTACTGTTGCTGTCTGGATGGTGTTGAAGAGTCAAATTAATAATTTCCATCACATCAGCAGCTTCACTCATCAATCAGTCCAGATAACGACCAGCTTTCACCTCCTTTATCTGCTGCTCTACACTGAAGACTTTAAAGATGTTTCAATTAAATTATAATAAACTCACTGGGCTCAACGTTCAGTCTGGTTCCACTTCCAAAGATCATCTTTTGATTTCCATTATTCACACAACATGAAGCACCATGACACAAACTCAGACTGACAAACTGAACCAGACTTCATTTAAAAAAACTCCAACTGAAAAATTCACTTTGCACATCAATAGTCAGATGTGACCAAAGAGTTTGTGAATTATTTCCATCACTGACAGCAGCTTCACTCATCAATAAATCCTGATAAATACAAATTTTATCTTCTACTCTGGTTTGTATATATTCATGTCAAACTCTGTAAACTGTGTTTAAAGATGCTTCATATGAATAATAGTTATAATAAACTACTCACTGGGCTCAACGTTCAGTCTGGTTCCACTTCCAAAGACGATCTTGATGTTATTCACACAACATGAAGCGCCATGACACAAACTCAGAGCTTCAAACTGAACCAGACTTCATTGAGAAAAACTACGACTGAAAAATTCACTTTACACATAAAATATCAAGAAATGATTTAACTATTTAAATAATCATGCATTTGATTGACATTAATTTAAGAGGTTTTAAACTATTTACTATTAATCACACTGATTATTCTGATTAACAGTTTTTAATTGAATTTGTCTTCCTTTCAGTTGAATGATTCTTCATTTTTGATGTTTTTTAAAGTTGTTCCTGTTCCAGACAACAGACTTATGTTGAATAATGTTCATAATGATCATTTCCATCACTGACAGCAGCTTCACTCACCAATAAATCCTGATAACTACAAGTCTTTATCTTTTTAATATACTACTCTGGTTTGTATATATTCATGTCAAACTCTGTAAACTGTGTTTAAAGATGCTTCATATGAACAACAGTTATAATAAACTCACTGGGCTCAACGTTCAGTCTGGTTCCACTTCCAAAGATAATCTTAGATGCAGATCCAGTATTCACACAACATGAAGCACCATGACACAAACTCAGAGTAACAAACTGAACCAGACTTCAATTAAAAAAACATGATTTTCTAGAATGACAAATACTGTCTGGTTTAAAAGGTCAATATTTTTCATTAAATGTATTGATAACTAATATATTCTTAATAAAGTGATTATAATATGACCATATGATCGAGATACTGAACAGTCTCTCTTTGTGCTCATACTCTTGATTAATACATTGATGATTTGATAATTACGATCAAGAACAAGTTTTCTTAGTTCCTGAAATGTTGGGTGCACAACTTTTCCACCTGAACACAGTATTTTAACTCTGGCGTGATTCACGACTCTAAAAGTCAAACGAGTGTTTCCATCTCTGTTAGACGCTGTTTTCAGTCGTCACTGACTCTGACAGCTTGTTTTATTCACGTTATGACTCGGGTTTTGTTGATATTCCTTTAAAACACAAGAATAATTTGAATATCCTCTATATGGGACATCTGTAATATTAATCTGTACTCACTGGCTTCAATGTTTAATCTGGTTCCACCTCCAAAGATCATCTTGTATCCACTTCCATCAGTCACACAACATGAAGCACCATGACACAAACTGAACTGCATCAATCTGAGCACTGTGTGTTTACGCTCATATAAACATTGTTTTAATATTATAACTAAATAATGAAAGTACTGTTACCAAAACAAAACATTAATTATATTTCATTGTATACAACGGAGAAAAAATATTGTTTTACATTTGAGACTTCTGCTGGAAGTATTTCTGATTAAAATCAAACGTACGTCTGCATTTTAAATCATACATAATAAATTCAGGTCATTAAAAACATATTGAACGTTTTTCGTCATAAAAGAAGTATTGATTTATTTTATATTTCAAATTAATTTAGTTTAACTTATTATTTTCTGGCTTCAGTGTTTACTCCGGCTCCAGAGTGACAAACTCAACCAAACGTCATTAAAAAAACAAGCTTTTTACAATTTCCATCAAACATATGCAGTTTAATATTAGTGGTCGAGCTAATGAGGAGTTTCAGTGTTGATGCTCTGAATCAATGCATTGATTACTCTCATTAATACTATCTCAGCTGCTGATTATTATTATTAAAACAATCTTTGATCAGTCAAAAACTGCAGCATCATCAAAAACAAGGAGGAAATTCTACCAAATCCACCCGAGCTCCAGAAGAAATGTCGGCCGCTGTGTTCTGCAGAAACGTTCACTGCTAATATTCTGGGCTGAACCAATTAGTCTCTACTTTGTGCTGGTTTTATGATTTCATGTTAACATTGATGATAATCAATTTCAGTACTTACTGGGTTCAATGGTTAATCTGGTTCCACTTCCAAAGAAGATCTTGTATTGATTGGATCCAGTATTCACACAACATGAAGCGCCATGACACAAACTCAGACTGAACAACTGAACTAAACTTCACTTAAAAAAACATGATTTTCAATATTATTTTTCTTTATGGTTAATAATTATGATATAATACGAATTGATACATGTATTTAATGCAGCGTGTACGTGTGTGTGTACAAGTATTAAAATCAGTGATTAATATGTGAATGATTAAAGACGATCTGTCAACAATTTCTGTTTGTAGCTGATGATTCTTCATTTTTCATGTTTTCTGAAGACATATTGGTGATTTATATATTTACACCTCGATTTCTACTGTTGCTGTCTGGATGGTGTTGAAGAGTCAAATTAATAATTTCCATCACGTCAGCAGCTTCACTCATCAATCAGTCCAGATAACGACCAGCTTTCACCTCCTTTATCTGCTGCTCTACACTGAAGACTTTAAAGATGTTTCAATTAAATTATAATAAACTCACTGGGCTCAACGTTCAGTCTGGTTCCACTTCCAAAGATCATCTTTTGATTTCCATTATTCACACAACATGAAGCACCATGACACAAACTCAGACTGAACAACTGAACCAGACTTCATTTAAAAAACTACGACTGAAAAAATCACTTTGCACATAAATAGTCAGATGTGACCGAAGAGTTAGTGAATTATTTAAATAATCTGTTTTTGATTATCACATTGATTCTTCTGAAAATCAATTGAATCTCAGTTTATGATCGACACAATATTACAGCTGTTGTTACATGTTAAACTTTGTCTTTGTTTTAACTCGATCGTTCTTCATTTCTGGTTTTTTGAAACACTGTTTTCTTCTTTGTTTACGACATTTTTACTCTCTGACAGAGTTTCACTGGATTATTTTCTCCTCTGTTCTGATTTAATGACTCTGCAGAGTCCAGTGGATCATTTCCATCACTGACAGCAGCTTCACTCATCAGTAAATCCTGATAACTACAAGTCTTTATCTTTTTTATCTTCTACCCTGGTTTGTATATATTCATGTCAAACTCTGTAAACTGCGTTTAAAGAAGCTTCATATGAATAATAGTTATAATAAACTACTCACTGGGCTCAACGTTCAGTCTGGTTCCACTTCCAAAGATCATCTTAGTTCCAGTATTCACACAACATGAAGCACCATGACACAAACTCAGATAACAAACTGAACCAGACTTCATTTAAACAAACTACGACTGTAAAATATACCTCACACATAAATATTCAGACATGATTTAAGAGTTACTACTTATTATTTATCGTACTGTTTATTCTGATTAACACTTTTTCATCGAGTTGTCTTTTAGCTGGATGATTCTTTATAATTGGTGTTTTACAAAGACAGTCTTTGGAAAACACCAAAACTGAGGAATCATCAGTCGTAGTTCGTGACATTTGATGAACAAGTGTCTCACCTGACAGCGTGTGCTGAATTATTTTCTACTTTGTGCTGATGTCATGTTTCTGCAGAGCCATATCAATCATTTCTATCACTGTCAGCTGTTCATTATTATTTCATTAATAAACTCATTAATAAGTCAAGATAACTATTTTTCTTTATCTCTGTGTATAAATTCATGTCAAACTCTGTAAACTGTGTTTAAAGATGCTTCATATAAATAATTATTATAATAAACTCACTGGGCTCAACGTTCAGTCTGGTTCCACTTCCAAAGATCATCTTTTGATTATTCACACAACATGAAGCACCATGACACAAACTCTGAGTGACAAACTGAACCAGACCTCATTAAAAAAAACTGTAACTAAAAAATTCACTTTGTGCATAAAATGTCAAGAAACAATTTAACTATTTGAATAATTATACATTTGATTATCACATTGATTCTTCTGAAAATTAAGTGAATTTCAGTTTATGATGTGAAAATATTGCAGCTGTTCTTTGTTTCAGCCGGAGGATTCTTCATATTCTGGTGTTTTTCTTGGTTCTTGACATTTTTCAGATGCATATTTTTTCCATCTGACATCGGTGTTATATTATTTTCTACTGCATCGACTTAATAACTCTGCAAATACAAGTTTTATTTTTATCAACTAGCCTGGTTATCTATAAATTCATGTCAAACTCTGTAAACTGTGTGTTTAAAGATGCTTTATGCAAATAAATAAGATGATAAACTACTCACTGGGCTCAACGTTCAGTCTGGTTCCACTTCCAAAGATCATCTTACCAGCATTATTCACACAACATGAAGCATAATGACATAAACTCAGACTGAACAACTGAACTAAGCTTAACTTAAAAAAACATGATTTTTACTCTTGAGAATTCTGTCCAGTCAAATAAACACCTAATTTATGATGAATAACTATGATATAATATGAATTGATACATGTATTCAACGCAGCGTGTACGTGTGTGTGTGTACAAGTATTAAAATCAGTGATTAATATGTGAATGATTAAAGACGATCTGTCAACAATTTCTGTTTGTAGCTGATGATTCTTCATTGTTCATGTTTTCTGAAGACATATTGGTGATTTATATATTTACACCTCGATTTCTACTGTTGCTGTCTGGATGATTAATAATTTCCATCACATCAGCAGCTTCACTCATCAATCAGTTCAGATAACAACCAGCTTTCACCTCCTTTATCTGCTGCTCTACACTGAAGACTTTAAAGATGTTTCAATTAAATTATAATAAACTCACTGGGCTCAACGTTCAGTCTGGTTCCACTTCCAAAGATCATCTTTTGATTTCCATTATTCACACAACATGAAGCACCATGACACAAACTCAGACTGAACAACTGAACCAGACTTCATTTAAAAAACTACGACTGAAAAAATCACTTTGCACATAAATAGTCAGATGTGACCGAAGAGTTAGTGAATTATTTAAATAATCTGTTTTTGATTATCACATTGATTCTTCTGAAAATCAACTGAATCTCACTTTATGATCGACACAATATTACAGCTGTTGTTACATGTTAAACTTTGTCTTTGATTTAACTCGATCGTTCTTCATTTCTGTTTTTTTTCAAACAGAGTTTCACTGAATTATTTTCTACTCTGTTCTGATTTAATGACTCTGCAGAGTCCAGAGAATCATTTCCATCACTGACAGCAGCTTCACTCATCAATAAATCCTGATAACTACAAGTTTTATCTTGTTTATTTTCTGCTCTGGTTATCTATATATTCATGTCAAACTCTGTGAACTGTGTTTAAAGATGCTTCATATGAATAATAGTTATAATAAACTACTCACTGGGCTCAACGTTCAGTCTGGTTCCACTTCCAAAGATCATCTTATTTCCAGCATTCACACAACATGAAGCACCATGACACAAACTCAGAGTAACAAACTGAACCAGACTTCATTTAAAAAACAAACATGATTTGTACTATTGACAATTTTGTCCAGTTAGAGAAATACCCTATTTACCTTTATGGTGAATAATTCTAAATATATAATCAATAAAACATCTTTTAAAGTTATTTATTATTGATCAATGTCTGCATGTCCTGTACAGTATTTAATGTAAAAGTGCTAAAGTCAGTGATTCATACACGATTGACACTAACTTATTTGACAATCTGATGATATTTTCTGTTTCAGCTGGATGATTCTTCATTTTTGGTATTTTCCAAAGACTGTTTTCATAGTTTCTGACATTTCTCCTCCTGACAACAGACTGAATTATGTTCTACAAGTTTTATCTCTTTAATATACTACTCTGGTTCTGTATACATTCATGTCCACCTCTGTTAACTGTGTTTAAAGATGCTTCATGTGAATAATAGTTATAACAAACTACTCACTGGGCTCAACGTTCAGTCTGGTTCCACTTCCAAAGATCATCTTTTGATAATTCACACAACATGAAGCACCATGACACAAACTCAGAGTGACAAACTGAACCAGACTTCATTTAAAAAAACTACGACTGAAAAATTCACTTTGTACATAAAACATTAAGAAATGATTTCACTATCTGAATAATTATGCATTTGATTATCACATTGATTCTTCTGAAAATCTATTGAATTTCAGTTTATGATGTGAAAATATTGCAGCTGTTCTTTGTTTCAGCCGGAGGATTCTTCATATTCTGGTGTTTTTATTGGTTCCGGACATTTTTCAGATGCACATTTTTTCCATCTGACATCAGTGTTATATTATTTTCTACTGCATCGACTTAACAACTCTGCAAATACAAGTTTTATTTTTATCAACTAGCCTGGTTTTGTCTATATTCATGTCAAACTCTGTAAACTGTGTGTTTAAAGATGCTTCATATGAATAACAGTTATAATAAACTACTCACTGGGCTCAACGTTCAGTCTGGTTCCACTTCCAAAGATTATTTTTGGATTGACATTATTCACACAACATGAAGCACCATGACACAAACTCAGACTGACAAACTGAACCAGACTTCACTTAAAAAAACTGCTACTGAAAAATTCACTTTGCACATAAAATATCAAGATATGATTGTTTTGAAATAGTTACTATTCATCACACTGATTATTACGATTAACAATTTTTTATTGACTTTGTCTTTGCTTCAGGAGGATGATTCTTCATTTTTGGTGTTTTATAGAGACTCTTTTCATAATTCTTGACATTTTAGATATACAAGTTTTTCACCTGACAGAGTTTCACTGGATTATTTTCTACTCTGTTCTGATTTAATGACTCTGCAGAGTCCAGTGGATCATTTCCATCACTGACAGCAGCTTCACTCAGCAATTAATCCTGATAACTACAAGTTTTATCTTCTTTATCTTCTACTCTGGTTTGTATAAATTCATGTCAAACTCTGTAAACTGTGTGTTTAAAGAATCTTCATGTGAATAATAGTTATAATAAACTACTCACTGGGCTCAACGTTCAGTCTGGTTCCACTTCCAAAGATCATCTTTTCATTCCCATTAGTCACACAACATGAAGCATCATGACACAAACTCAGTGACAAACTGAACCAGACTTCACTTAAAACATCATGTCTTTTACTATTTAGAACTCTGTCCAGTTAAAGACCTCATTTACCTTCATCATGAATTCATATATTATCAATGTATTTATTTTATTTATTAATTTTTGATCAAATGTAAATATTTGCATGTCCTGTATATTGTAAAAGTAGTAATGTCAGTGATTAATACACGATTGACACCAACAGATTTTGATAACTTGATTATTAAGATCAAGACAATCTGATGATTGTTTCTAAAGATGTTCTGATATTTCTACCTCCTACTAACAGACTAATACTGAATAATGTTCCACTCTGTTCTGATTTATTGACTCTGCAGAGTCCAGAGAATCATTTCCATCACTGACAGCAGCTTCACTCATCGATCAGTCCAGATAACTACAAGTTTTATCTTTTTTCGTATATTACTCTGCTTTAGTATAAATTCATGTCAAACTCTGTTAACTGTGTTTAAAGATGCTTCATATAAATAATAGTTATAATAAACTCACTGGGCTCAACGTTCAGTCTGGTTCCACTTCCAAAGATCATCTTATTCGCATTATTCACACAACATTAAGCACTATGACATAAACTCAGAGTGACAAACTGAACCAGACTTCATTTAAAAAAAACATGATTTTTACTATTGACAATTTTGTCCAGTTAGAGAAATACCCTATTTACCTTTATGGTGAATAATTCTAAATATATAATCAATAAAACATCTTTTAAAGTTATTTATTATTGATCAATGTTGACATGCACTGTACATTATTTTATGTAAAAGTGCTAAAGTCAGTGATTAATACACGATTGACACCAACTGATTTGACAATCTGATGATATTTTCTGTTTCTGCTGGATGATTCTTCATTTTTGGTGTTTTCCAAAGACTGTTTTCATAATTCCTGACATTTTTCCTCCTGACAACAGACTGAATTATGTTCTACAAGTTTGATCTTTTTTAATCTTCTACTCTGGTTTTGTATATATTCATGTCAAACTCTGTTAACTGTGTTTAAAGATGCTTAATATAAATAACAGGTATAATAAACTACTCACTGGGCTCAACGTTCAGTCTGGTTCCACTTCCAAAGATTAACTTGTCATTCGCAGTATTCACACAACATGAAGCACCATGACACAAACTGACAAACTGAACCAGACTTCATTTAAAAAAACAGGATTTTTAGTATTGAGAATACTGTCAGGTTAAAGAAAGACCCCATTTACCTTTGATCAAATGTAAATGTTTGCATGTCCTGTATATTGTAAAAGTATTAATGTCAGTGATTAATACACGATTGACACCAACAGATTTTGATAACTTGATTATTAAGATCAAGACAATCTGATGATTGTTTCTAAAGATGTTCTGACATTTCTACCTCCTAATAACAGACTAATACTGAATAATGTTCCACTCTGTTCTGATTTATTGACTCTGCAGAGTCCAGAGAATCATTTCCATCACTGACAGCAGCTTCACTCATCGATCAGTCCAGAAAACTACAAGTTTTCTTTTTTTGTTTATTACTCTGCTTTAGTATAAATTCATGTCAAACTCTGTAAACTATGTGTTTAAAGATGCTTCAAATAAATAGTAGTTACAATAAACTCACTGGGCTCAACGTTCAGTCTGGTTCCACTTCCAAAGATGAACTTTTCATATCCACTCTTCACACAACATGAAGCACCATGACACAAACTCTGAGAGACAAACTGAACCAGACTTAAAATTAAATTAATGTATCTTAATATATGTTATGAATAAATTGTAAATGGTCATGTATACTCAGAGATACTGAATTAATATTTAATCTTTCAGCATTATGTGCTCATAAAATCTAGATGTTTTCATTTTGGATGTTAAAAACTGTTTTCTTTGTTCCTGACAGCAGAGTTACACTGAATCATGTTCTGAACTGTGTTGACTTTGAGTCAAACACATTTTAAACAACACTGAACCACCAAAAGTCAAATATCCATCACTTTTAGCAATTAGCTTTTTTAGCTACTATTCTGTTTTTTGTTTGATTGTCATTAAGTCAGTTATTAGAACTCACTGGGCTCAACGTTCAGTCTGGTTCCACTTCCAAAGATCATCTTAGTTCCAGCACCAGCATTCACACAACGTGGAGCACCAGAACACAAACTCAGCAGAGTGACAAACTGAACCAGACTCCATTTAAAAAAACATAAGATTCATTTTACAATCAGGTTTTTTAAAATTGATTTTAAAATGGCTTCTTCCTAAAATATTTTATAAAATGTGGTCAGTTTGTTTCATCACTTTTACATTTAGGATTTTTGTCTAAAAAAATTGTGATCAAAACAAACGAGCGGCTTCTTTCAATCAAAATAAATGGACTAGATTTTTATGAATTATGCGTAAATGAAAATTACAATTACTTTGTACAATTTTAAATATTCTGGTTAAACTTTGTAAAATTAGCTTCATATGAATGTTAGTTATGATCAGTACTCACTGGATTCAATGTTTAAACTGGTTCCACCTCCAAAGATCATCTTATTCCTGTTTTCATTCACACAACATGAAGCAGCATCACATGAACTCAGTGACCAACTCAACCAAACTTCATCTAGAAAAACGTTATTTTTTACATTTGGGACTTTTGTCCAATTTAAAAAAGTCATGATTGGTTATTTAAAAAATGATTTAAATAAACTGCAAATAGTGATTTTTACTGTACAATGTAAGTTATGAACAAGCTGCTACAAACTTCTTATTATGATTAAGACAATGATTGAAGATTTTCTGCTCATGAAAACTCTACATGTTTGTTGATGCATGTTGTTGTTTTCTGACATTATGACTGGAATATTACTTTATGATGATTTTATTGGCTTGACGAGTCGAGTAAATCGCTTCCATCACTGTCAGCAGCTTCACTTCACCATCAGTCCAGATTAACTACTGCAGGCTTCATCGTATTATTAAATGTTATATTTTTTATGCAGCACACAGTAAAATGTGTTTAAAGATCCTTCATAAAGTAATATCTGTGATCTCAGTACTCACGGGGTTCAACGTTCAGTCTGGTTCCACCTCCAAAGATCATCCTATACCCAGTATTCACACAGCATGAAGCACCAGAACACAAACTCTGACCACCAGAACCAAACTTCATTTAAAAAATGTGACTTTTACACCAAAATTAAATGTAATTTTTAATGTTAGCAGCATTACTGAAGGTTAAAGTGTTTCTGTGCTCTTCATTTAAACATTGATGACTTGATTATCACAATCAGTGTGTCCAAGTAAAACACATTAATGTTTACCTTTAAAGACGCTTCATATAAATAATGTTAATGATCTCTGTCAGTACTCACTGGGATCAATTGTTAATCTGGTTCCATCTCCAAAGATCATCTTTCCATTTCCAGTATTCACACAACATGACGAATCATAACACAAACTCAGCGCAGCAACACTCTGAACCAAACTTCATTTAGAAAAACACAGTTTTAACATTTGGGACTTTTGCCTGAATGATGACATCATCATCACAAAATAAGCAGTTTTTTATAATTAAACTAAATTTTGATTTTAGTATTTGTTTGATGTTGACTTTACAGTAGAGAGTGACTGAACTGTTTCACTAATGAGGCTCGTAAAGACTCCTCACTGATGTTTTTATTTCTATGATTTTAAGTTGTGTAACTTTTGTAACTGCTCTGTTAAAAAAACAACTTGTTTCTCACTGTGTTGATTCTTCTGTGAATTCATGTTCAGATCAGATCTGCAGTCTTTGTGGATTTGAGCTTAATTTTTAAATGAATTTCTGTTTGTGTAAATGGAAATGATTTGACTTACTGTCATTAACGTGCAGTTTGGTGCCACTTCCAAAGATTAACTTGTTTCCACCAGAGTCGTACGTCACACAGTCCGAAGCTTCAGCACACAAACCTCACTGAGTTTCTACCTGACAGCAGCATTACACTCTCTGATCTTCACTTCAGCAGCCTGACCAGCTGAATGAACAATATTCTTCAGCTGTCCACTCATCAATAACTCATCAACACTGCCTCACTGATGACTTTATGAAATAAAGATAAAGTAGAAGACTTACTGGACTGAACCACTAACAGGGAACCAGAACCAAAGATGAGTTTCTCACGTCCGCCGGTAGTCACACAACATGAGAGCGCTGAACAAAAACACTGACGCACCAGACTCCACTACAAATATCCAAACTTTAAACTGACTGATATCAGAGCTGAGAGCTCCAAGACAACACATGGAACAAATGTCACCAAAAACCATCAGAGACTTAAAGTGTAAATTTAAACTCTGGTTCAGATGAGTTCTGTTGGACCTGGAGTATATAAACCTCATTAAATAAACCGGGTTCATCCAATAGAATAAAAGCAGCAGTGCAACATATCCACCACAGACTCAGATCATTCATGTACAATTTGCCTTTGATATAAATCATATTCATCATCAGTACTTACTGGGTTCAATGGTTAATCTGGTTCCACCACCAAAGATGATCTTGTTGACGGACGCAGTATTCACACAACATGAAGCACCACAACACAAACTCACTGAACCAAAGTCCATTTGGAAAAACATCATTTTTACTGAATGTGACTGAATATTTGTGCATTATTCTTTAATATTATAATTAGAACATATATTTTTATATTCTTATATTTTATTACTTTAAGTATTTAACATTTTTATGATATTTTGTCGTGGTTGAACTTTTTCAGCTGTTGAAGGTTAGAGGTAGAGTTTTATCACTACACATTACAGAACAGGTTCTTTTTGTCATCGAATCGTTTCTGATTGAAAACAACTTTGAATATTTAAAAAATTACGTATATTTGAGTTTTTGCACATTTACATGTGAACATTTCTCACGTAGCTTCATGTAACTTTCACATATTTCACATTCAGTCTTCTTTTTATATAAATAGTGTTTATGATCTGTGTCAGAACTCACTGGGTTCAATGTTCAGCCCGGTTCCACTGCCAAACAAGATCTTATCGGTGACTCCGGTATTCACACAACATGAAGCACCAGAACACAAACTCAGCAGGGTGACTCACTGAACCAAACTCCATTTGGAAAAACATCATTTTTACATTTGACTGAATGGCGACATTTCATTCACATAAAGAAACTGATGTTGGTACATTATTCTTTAATATCAAGATTAGAATGTACATTTCTATATTCTAGTGTCACATTAGTGATACTGTATTTTATGTATTCAACATTAAAATCATGTTCTTTTGTCTGTTTGACCTGTTTTTTAATGGTTTCAGTTCCTTTTTTTTAGTTTTTATCTCTGCAGGTTCTCTGAGTGGAAACAACTTCACATGTTTTGTGAGAAAACAAACTTTTGTGTGAAGTAAAACACATTTTTATGGTCTGAGACTCGTGTATTCATTTATAGGATTATAACAGTTACATTTTCAGCTGTAAAACAAATATTACAAAAGCCTGTTTCAGGAATGTGAGCGTGTTGGTTTGTGCTGCTGTTTACCTTCACAGACCCAGAACAGTTTTAGTTCATCTGTATTTAATTAGTTCTTCAGTCAGCTGTCGTACATCATTCGGTTCTGTGACTGCAGATCAAATCTGTTAGAGTTTGTATTTTATATTATATCATTTCTGGCCATGTTTTTGAATGTCACTAAGATTAAAACGATTCACAGTTATGAATATTTCGTGTCTCTTAAAGCCATCGGTGTGTTTTCTTCGTGCTGACATGATTTAACGTGCGTATGAATTCTTTATGTTTCTATTGATGCTACTTCTGGTTTTTAAGGTCTTCTTGTTGCATTTAATGCTTCATGTTTTTTATCCGTCGTGGTTTTCAACATCTTATGATCATGTTGGGAATCTCACTTTAAAAAGTACAAAAACTCAGACTCACTGGACTCGACGGTCACTTTGGTTCCAGAGCCGAACAAGATTTTGTCGTAGCCTCCAGAATTCACACAGTGTCGAGTCTCAGCACAGAAACCTCAAACTACAAGAGCTGATCAGCTGTGTGTCTGAACCACGACGGCAAACTGAAATCATCTGAAAACAAAGTCGACTAAAAGTTTTCAAAAACTTCACCAACATGACGAACGACTCAACGCACCAACATCAGAGGTCAGTAATCCAAATCTACGACAGTGAAACACAAACTGGAACCGGATCAATGAAAAGAACCGACTGATGAATTAATCAGACCCAGAGAACTCAGACCAGTGATTCTCACTTTGGTCCAACTAAACACTTTTCTTCTCTGTTTTGTGTTTTCTGTATTAATCAGACAGAAAGTTCTTACTTGATTCGACCGTCAGTCGAGTTCCTGAACCGAACATCATCTTCTGTCCTCCTCCAGTTTTCACACAGCACCAAACTCTTCAGCAAAAACCTCAAACTCCAGGCAGAAAACTAAATCTGACCAGTTCTGATCCAACAGCAGTAAAACTATTTCATAAACCCATTATAGTTTTGACATTTAACATATTTAAAATGTACTGAAGAACATAATTTTCACTTTTTTACTTTAATGACTCATTTGATAAATAACTTGGTCTGATTAATTCAAGTTAGTATAACACATAAAGTAATGAAACACAGTTTACTCTGGTGTGTAAATTCATGTCAGACTCTGTAGAACATTAATTTTAAGATTCTTCACAGAAATAATTCTGATCTCTATCAGAACTCACTGGGTTCAACGTTCAGTCTGGTTCCACTTCCAAAGGTCATCTTAGCTCCAGTGTTCACACAACATGAAGCACCATGACACAAACTCAGAGTGACAAACTGAACCAGACTTCATTTAGAAAAACTGGATTTTCACTATTGAGAATTCTGTCCGATTAAAGAACGCTGCGCCCCATTTACCTTTTATCAAATATAGACGTTTGCATGTCCTGTAGATTTTAAATATACACGTTTTTCACCTGACAGAGTTTCACTGGATTATTTTCTACTCTGTTCTGATTTAATGACTCTGCAGAGTCCAGTGAATTATTTCCATCACTGACAGCAGCTTCACTCATCAATTAATACTGATAAATACAAGTTTTATCTTTTTTATCTTCTACTCTGGTTTGTATATATTCATGTCAAACTCTGTTAACTGTGTTTAAAGATCCTTCATATGAATAATAGTTATAAACTACTCACTGGGCTCAACGTTCAGTCTGGTTCCACTTCCAAAGATCAACTTAGTTGTTGTAGTCACACAACATGAAGCACTATCACATAAACTCTGACTGAACAACTGAACCAAACTTAACTTTAAAAAACATGATTTTTAATATTGAGATTGATGTCCAGTCACATAAACACCTAATTTTCCTTTATGGTTAATAATGATGATATAATACGAATTGACACATGTATTCAACGCAGCGTGTACGTGTGTGTGTGTACAAGTATTAAAATCAGTGATTAATATGTGAATGATTAAAGACGATCTGTCAACAATTTTTGTTTGTAGCTGATGATTCTTCATTGTTCGTGTTTTCTGAAGACATATTGGTGATTTATATATTTACACCTCGATTTCTACTGTTGCTGTCTGGATGGTATTCAAGAGTCAAATTTAAAATTTCCATCATGTCAGCAGCTTCACTCATCAATCAGTCCAGATAACGACCAGCTTTCACCTCCTTTATCTGCTGCTCTACACTGAAGACTTTAAAGATGTTTCAATTAAATTATAATAAACTGACTTCATATGAATATATTTATAATAAACTACTCACTGGGTTCAACGTTCAGTCTGGTTCCACTTCCAAAGATCATCTTTTGATTTCCACTCTTCACACAACATGAAGCACCATGACACAAACTCAGACTAAACAACTGAACCAGACTTCATTTAGAAAAACTACGACTGAAAAATTCCACTTTGTCCATCAATAGTCAGATGTGACCGAAGAGTTTGTGAATTATTTGCATCATGTTCTGATCATCACATTGATTCTTCTAAAAATCAATTGAATCTCAGTTTATGTTCGACACAATATTACAGCTGTTGTTACATGTTAAACTTTGTCTTTGTTTTAACTCGATCGTTCTTCATTTCTGGTGTTTTCAAACACTGTTTAGTTATTTTCTGACATTTTTACTCCCTGACAGAGTTTTACTGGATTATTTTCTCCTCTGTTCTGATTGAATGACTCTGCAGAGTCCAGTGAATCATTTCCATCACTGACAGCAGCTTCACTCACCAATAAATCCTGAATAAACAGCTGAAACTGTTGAATCTTCTCTGACGGAAGAAGTTTCTCAGTGTAACACATGATAACACTCCTCTCGTTCTCCCGACTGAAGTTTGTTTAAACATGATATTAATATTCAGACTTATTAAACCCTGCAGTCTGTGTTCACTCGTATAAAACATGAAGTTTTCTCTCACCAGAGTCGACGATCAGACGAGTTCCCTCTCCAAAAATAATCTTTTCAGCTCCTCTGGTCACACTGTGACTGACGGCTGACTGAAAACCTCCAGCTTCATCTCTGAACTCATCGTCTGATTCTTATGATTGTTCAAACACAAATATCTAAAGAAGCTGATTATCATCACGGACAGCACATGAACGGACCGCTCGGGCTCAGTTACACAGTATAAAAATAATATTTATATCATAAATATTATATTTCCATCTCACCGGAGTCAACAATCAGACGAGTTCCTTCTCCAAACATAATCCTGTCTGCTCCTCTTAATCTCAGTTTATTTCTGTCACTTTTATTTTAAACTGACAGTTTTAAAGTTGAACCAGTTTGTATTCTTTTGTTGTCGCTGTGATTCTTTGTGTTTGTGTCGATCTTCAAACTGAGCTCAGATATTTAAATCTGGATTAAATAATCTCAGGAAATTGACATTTCTCACATTTTCTTTGAGTTATTAATTACACATTTTGTTTTTCTGTTTTTGGGATAAAACATTAGAATCATTCACACAGAACAGTTGTTTGAGTTTTTGGTTTTGAGTCAACTGGATTTTCTTTTCAGTGTAAAAGCTTCTGCAGCCGCTTCAGGTTTAAAAAGGTTCAGATGTTCGTCAGCCGTCATTAAAGTTTAACAAGCAGCTGAACAGAAAAGTGGCGACTCAAACCAAACATTCAGGATTTAAGCTCTGAAAGAACAGAGAGTTTGAGACCAGCTCATTTCAAAGTAAAACTTTTTACACTTACGGTTCTGAACGTTCGGTCTGCAGCCCGATCCGAACAGAAGTTTACCGTAAGCAGCACCAGAATTCACACCGTCACACGCAGCAGCACAAAAACTGGATCCACTCTCACGTCTTCATTAAACTCTCTAACCTTCAGTTTTTACATCATCTTTCCTTCAGTTCAGAAATAACAGCCTTCATCAACAGCAACACGTCGTCACTTAAAGGTTTCTCTTTGGCCCAAGAACAGAATCACACATTTCATCTCTAACTTATATATCATATCACATAATTATCACATCGTCCTAAATCTGAGGGAAACTCTTCAGACTCGTCTTCTGATCTGTTCTCCAAAAAACTTTGAGAAAAAACGAACTATGTGCTCTTTTTTCTTTCTGTCTGTCGGAGGTTCGTGTTTGAGTTCAGATTGTTGGTTCGAACACTTTCACAACTTTTAGGGCTTCATGAAGCCAAACAGACTCCACAGGATGGAGATTTCAGTGTTGGTTTAAAAATATTTTTCCTATTTTAAAAAAGTATTTGTGACTTTTTCATCTCACCTGAGTCGACTATCAGCCGAGTTCCTCTCCCAAATATCAGTTTCTCTGTGTTTCCTGTCACACTGTGACGGACGGCTGACTGAAAACACGTCACTGTCCAACAATCAGTTTGTTTCAAACCAGCTGTAAAAATCTTCATTTTAACAGCTTTTATTTTCTCTTTTAAAAGTTTAATTTTGTGTTTTAAAAGAAGGAAAAAAATCTTCCTGGTGAAAACGAGTCAAACTGGTTTCAAGAGTCATTTTGTGTTTTCAAGCTCTTTCTTCTCAGAGGAAAGTGAAGAATCAGCAGATTAAAACTGCAAACTAACGTCACAGCAGATTTGATCACTTTTTAGAAAAATTACAACATTTAGGACTTAGTTGTCGACACAAACTAGTTTGTAAGAAGGAGTTTCTTGGCGTGTTGGTTTATCATTAATATTGAATATTGATTTCTGTCTCACCTGAGTCGACGATCAGCCGAGTTCCTCTCCCAAAGATCAGTTTCTCTGCAGCTCCTCTCACACTGTGACGGCCGGCTGACTGAAAACCTCACTGAGCTTCTTCATCAGTTTAAGTTTGAACTTCTAAACTCTCTAAACTTTTCATTTTACACAAAGTAGTTTATTTCTAAATGTGTTACAAAACTAGATTTGAACTGGCTTCATAGTTTTCTGATGACTTGAGTCCAGAACAGAAATGAATAAAGTTGTATTCTGCTGTATCATAAATGTTTTATTCTTTTATTCTAACAGTTGTTCAACTCAAACATTTAAACCTGAATCAAATAAACCGGGTTTAAGAAATCTCGACTTCTGTGTGTTTACTTGGTATTTTACTGACTTTAACCCAAAAAACAAGAGTTTTCAGAACCGCCAGTCTAATTTAACCCTGAACACATTTAATCATCAAAGTGCAACAAGACAAACACGATTAATCTGAGATTAAAAACTTAATCCTGATCTGTGACAAAACTAAAAAGGCAGAATATTCTACTCTTTCATAATAAAACCAGGTCCAAACGTCACTTACTGCTTCGTACAGTCAGTTCTGTTCCGGGTCCAAACACGGTCCTGTATCCTCCCTGACCAGTCACACTGACATACACAGCTCAACAAAAACCAGTCAGAACCAACCGACCAAGACTGGGCCCAGTTTGACTCCAACAAAAGGTGAAAAATCACAGTTTTCCTGTAGAACCGATCCCATTCGTGACGCCACGTCCTCGACTCTCATTCTAACATTTAAAGCTACATTTTGTGTTAAAGATCAGATTCTTTTCACCGACCTGTCGACACGACGAGCTTCGTGCCGCCGCCGAAGATCAGTGTGTTTCCACCTCGATACACACCACCACACACACTCATACACAAACCTGTGCAGACGATCGGTTCTGACCCGAACAGGAGCAAAAGTTATTCAGTTAAGAATGAAAATAATTTTCATGTTGAGTCAAAGTTATGAGTTTTTAAGATAAATGCTTCTTTAGTCACTATTTTGTAAATATATTTTTTTAATCCCTTTTTCTTAAATATATATCTATATATCTTTTCCTGGCGGTACCGGCCGTTCAGACATTTGGGCTTTGTGATTTTTATCATATGTAACTTTTTATTCTTAATTTTATTAAACTTCGTTGTTATTAATTGTTCATTTGCACATTTTAATATAAACTTGTTTATTGTATTTTTCAGTTTATGTTTCATCTTCATCTGATTTGTCTGGATTATTCTCTCTCACTGGTTTTTACACAATTTAAATCCAATCAGATTTTTTTTGTCTCTTTATTTTTAACTTTAATATTCATCATCACTCTGTGCAGTTTTGTGGCAGCTTACAAATATTTTGTACATTTGTATTTTTGCATAATGTCAAAACCATCGACACCTCTGATCAGCGTTTTAAAGAGTGCAGTCATTAAAATATGAATCTTACCAGTTTGAACAGTCAGTTTGGTTCCACTGCTGAAATAAAGTCTCCCAGTTCCCTGATTGTTCACACTGTGACTCACACTGGGACAAAAACTGCTGCTTCACTCTGACGACGAACATCCTGATGACCTGAGTTTAATCTGTGAGCTTTTATGTTTCCTTCATGTCTCAGTTTGTTTGCAGCGTTTTCATTCTAATCTAACGAGTTTATTGTAATATTCATCTCATGCAGCTGATGTTTCACGCTGCGTCTTCTGCAGCACAGCCTGCGAGTGTTCACGCCAGCTTGTGTTAATCAAACTCTATAAAACTGGAATACACTAAAATGTCAAAACACAATTAACACAATTTACAGTGTGAAGTCATTAAAATATGAATCTTACCAGTTTGAACAGTCAGTTTGGTTCCACGGCTGAAATAAAGTCTGTTTCCTCCCTGAGTGTTCACACTGTGACTCACACTGAGACAAATACTGCTGCTCCTCCACGAGTCTGAGTTTAAACGTGTATTTGTTATTTCATGGTGTGTTTTTGTTGTCATATTTATGTTGTGTATTTGTTCTCGCTCTGTTAAATCCCTTCGATCCTGTTCCATGTGTTGTAACGTTTGACTTCATCATCAGTGCTGTTCAGTCTGCAGTTTGCTGGTGTTAACAAGATTTATAGTAACACAATTCAAAGTGTGAAGTCATTAAAATAAGAATCTTACCAGTTTGAACAGTCAGTTTGGTTCCACGGCTGAAATAAAGTCTGTTTCCTGACTGAGTGTTCACACTGTGACTCACACTGGGACAAAAACTGCTGCTTCAGTCTGAGGACCAACGTAACAGACATTTTAATTCTCAGCTTTCAGTTTTAGCTCCTGGTTCTTCCCTGCTGGAAAAACAGCAAAAGCCAGCACCAAATCACAACATATGCTGGTGACCAGCATATGTTGTGATTTGGTGCTGGTTTTGGTGCTGGTCTATGCTGTTTTTCCAGCAGTGTTGTCTGTTTTGTCAGAACCTCAGTTAAAGTTTCTCCTTCTACTTTCTTACTTCTCTCTTGGACTCAGTCGGGTTTACACAGAAGAATGAGGTTCTGCTCTGGTGTCCGTGTTCTTTACCACGCCGTCTGTTTGAGGTTCTAATGTTTTAGAAAGTTACAGAGAGTTTGTGATGCAGCCGCCTGAGTCCAGACGACCCGACCAGAACCTTGTTCAGCAGTGACTTCATGTCATTCAGTGGTTCACCTACACAGATCCAATCTGTCACAGAGGGTGTGATGTGGGCTGACGGGGCAGTCGTACCTGGTGCTGAGGAGAAGTCCTCTCGGATCCGTCCTGGTGCTGATCAGGTTCATGACTCTTCTTCAGCTTCCTCCTCTCTGACATCAAACCTCCTTCAGGACTCAACCTAAAGTTTCTGTAACAGACAGGAAGGAAAGAGCCGAGCTGACGTGACCTGATTCAGAACCAGACTTCACCTGCGGCCTAAAAACAAACTGATCCTGAGAGAAGCTGTTTTATATTCATCCTGTAACAGAGTCGTTCTGTCAGACCTGAGCAGATACAGCTGAACTACCTGATGCTAACACTGTTAGCTCAGCTGAACTATCTGATGCTAACACTGTTAGCTCAGCTGAACTACCTGATGCTAACAGTGTCAGCAGAACTTCCTGATGCTAACACTGTTAGCTCAGCTGAACTACCTGATGCTAACACTGTTAGCTCAGCTGAACTACCTGATGCTAACACTGTTAGCTCAGCAGAACTACCTGATGCTAACACTGTTAGCTCAGCTGAACTATCTGATGCTAACACTGTTAGCTCAGCTGAACTACCTGATGCTAACACTGTTAGCTCAGCTTAACTACCGGATGCTAACACTGTTAGCTCATCTGAACTACCTGATGCCAACACTGTTAGCTCAGCTGAACTACCTGATGCTAACACTGTTAGCTCAGCTGAACTATCTGATGCTAACAGTGTTAGCTCAGCTGAACTACCTGATGCTAATACTGTTAGCTCAGCTGAACTACCTGATGCTAATACTGTTAGCTCAGCAGCTACATGAAGACTTCATGTTAATTAAGGTGTAAATCTGGTCTGAGATCAGTTAGTGATGTGTTCTCTGCTGCAGACTGTGATCACAGCAGACGAGCTGTTGGAGACATCTGATGTTTCTTTGTTGTTTCTCTGTTTTAAATCAAGTCTCAGCTGCTTCAGGTGTTTCACAGAATGCTGCAACTCTGTCTGTTGGAATCAATAAAGATTTGAATTTGAAATGTTTGTGACTTACCTGTGTCGTCCACCAGGTGGCAGCGTCGCTCAGCCTCCATCATCAGTCATGACGTCAGAGTCTCATCACTGGGCAGGTTGAACAGACAGAAACAACATGATGACCTCATCAGCACGTTTCATCATGATGATTGCTCATGATTCAACACACACAGCAACACAACACAACCCACACACACACAACACAGACTTCGTTCTCCTTCGGGATCTTTTATGTTGACAAGTTGATTTTGAATCTCATTTAAAGCTCTTCAGAAACTGAAGCTCTGACCCTGTGGGTCGGGTCGGGCCTGTGGGTCGGTCGATCCGTAAGCATCTGATGAGCTGGGAGCTTCAAGCCAACCAGAACCAGTGGCATGCACAAACTTTTTGAAGGGCAGGGGTGAAAAGAAGGGCACTTTAGCTGGCAGTTTATCATGTTTTAACCAGCCAAGGGGCAGGTAAGTGTGTTCTGGCTCCCGAGAGGGCAATTTAACAAACGTTCTTCAACAGTTGGGCCATGAGGGGGGACGACCCCCCTTGTGCACACCACTGACCAGAACTGAACCTTTCTGTTAAAAAAAAAACATCTGCAGAAAAAAATGTCGAACATCAGCTGATCTGACACCTTTATAACCCACACGGCACCGTTTAATCACCTCTGAGTGTTCTGTGTTCTGTGTTCTGTGTTCTATATGTTCTATATGTTCTGTGTTCTGTGTTCTGTGTTCTCTGTCTGTCTTCACTTTTAAGTTTCTCATGAAGTAAAATTTTAACCCAGCAGTGAAACACAGAGCTGCTTCCTGTCTGATCGTATCTGCAGCTTCAGCTCCGACTGTTGAACTGTGGTTTCAACTGTGAACTGCTGCACACACACACACACACACCACACACACACACACACACACACACACACACACCACACACACACAAAACACATACACACACACACACACACACACACACACACACACCACACCACACACACACACACACACACACACACACACAGACACACACACACACACACACACACACACACGTCTCAATCTGCTCAGTCGACATTTTAAATTCACAAACAAACATTTGATTTGATGGATTTTAAATTGTTTCTTTCTTTGTTGTTTCTTCTGTTTTCGTTGTGAAGATTTAATTCTGTGTCATCAAACATGTGTCATGTGTTTGCTTGTATCAAATTAAAAAAATTGATCAAATGAAATAAAACTGCGGCAGTGAGACAAACCCTGACCTGGAGAAATAACTATAAATCATTTCATTTTACAGAAATGTTTTTATTTTGTCGCACTTTTTAAATTAAATCTTGTGACTTTTTTTGCTGTTCATCACAGTTTTAGTTTCAGTGATTTAATCATGATGTCAGTATTAAGAACCAGACGTCACTCAGCTGCTTCATCGTCCTGCTCACAAACTCACAAATCACAAGACTGAAACTGAATCAGAGCTGCTGAACTTTATTAGAAGCAGAACAGGCACAAAGTTAATGGCGTCACGCTGACGTCAGATCGATCAGTCGAGCAACACGAGTCAGAAAAATACTCAGATACATTTTCAAATAGTTATTAAAGAAAACAGAAGATATTCAGTATATTTGGCAGCAGATATTATACAGTAGAAAGCAAATTATATGACGACACACTGAAACAGCTCTGCGCCTCCAAGCTGCTCTACGTTGTTTACAGGTGTGCAGGCAGGTTTCTACAGGAGCCTGTGAAGGACAAACACGCTACGGAAGCACGGCTCGGATGGTGAAGATGGTGCTGAAGGCCAGAACTTTGGTGAACACCACCCGCACCCCGTTCATCAGCAGCAGGTACAGGTTCAGCTTGGCTTTATCTGAACAGGAGAGAAACAACACGTTCAGTTTGTGTTTGGACCAAACAGATTCTGATTCTGACCCACCAGATCACTGACAGCACACTGTTCTGAAACGAGCCGGTGTGCAGGTGTGTTTGGACTCACCTGGATGGAGGTCAGCGCAGAGGTCGACTGAAAACACAGAGAAACAGTTGTCAGAGACTCACAATGAACCAGACAGACGATGATGAAGATTACTGAGTATCTCAGGGTTTAGCTCTCGGTCTGATGACACCTGAGCGACTCAAGAATCCGTCTGTGGCTGATTATGATGTGAAATATGATAAAATATTGATAAATATTGACTCGTATCAGTAGGTGATCTCTATAATGAATCACATCGACAAACAGGAACATGTGAATGAATGTTTTTACACCATTTCAAATGTTTTACAGGTAAAAGATTCAAATAATAAACACGTAATATTTGTTATATTTCATGTGAACATTTCAAACCTGATGACTTTGTACTTTTACACCCTGATATCTGTGTGTGAGCTACAGACACGCTTCAAACAGGATTACTAGTATTACAGATTGTAAAAACTGCTTCAGGTGAGGTGGGCTTTTCTTGTGTATTTCATCTGGAGTTTCACTTATTATTCATATTATTCATATTTTCCTGTCTCAGTAGTCAGTGGCTGATGTGTAAAGCTCAGTCTGGTCTAATAACTCTTTGACATCAGTGTGATGTGAACCTGAGCTTCATCCTAACACTGATGATTCGTTCATCTCCATTAGGAGCCACACAAACATCACTGCTGACCTTCAGGACAGTTTGGACGTAGGGTTTGAATATTATGGCAGCAGTCTTCGTACCGTTCTCGTTGTTGGATGACGTGCCGTTGATCTCACAGGAGTAGATCGTCTCGTTGGCAAATCCAGCGTAGTAGTAGCCCTTGTCTCTCTCGGAGATGACGGCGTTGCTGGTGTCACGTTTAACCTGGCGCTTATTGCGCGCATTCAGAACCATTTCCTCTCCCTTTGGACGGAAATTAGTGGCCAGGCAGACCTCGTCAGCCAGCTCGCTCAACGGCACCCCCTCCGGGTGAATAGGATTCAGGACGAACAGGGTCGGTGCAACAGGAGTCTGATCTGCACGGGAACCAAGAGCGTGATAAACCAGATCCACACAGATCCTGACCCAGGTGTTAAACAGACATCTGAGCCCGGAAATGAGTTTTTAAACATTGTTGTAACATTACAGTGTTGTAAAAAGGACCAACAGTCATAATCCAGTCCAAGTTAAGATATGGTGTTAAAATATGACTTTGGTAAAATTGAAACTTACTCATATGACAACAAGTCTTCAAGCATCAAAAGTACAAGTAAGTGTAACTGATAACATTCTGTCAACACTGGAAATATAAAGTTCAGTCTGAAGCCGAACATGATGCAACATGTTGTCATAATTATCATATATATATTTATCAGGACAGTTTAAATTAGAATTGAGAGTAAAAACAGACTGGAGTCTCAGCTGGGTTCAATAAATAGATTCATGTTCTAACACGTAGTTATATATACATATTTTAATGTGCAATACATACTAACCATGAAGTTTATTAGTAATAGTAGATTTATTAGAATGGACTTTGAGCAGACAAACAGCACAATGAGAAACATTCAGAAGACTTTTAACGCTGAATTTCAGACTAAATAATCTTCAGTTTTAGATGAAATCACAGTGAGATCGCAGCTGTTTCTACAGTCTGGAACTATTTAATGACTAAAATAGAAAATAACATCACAATCCTCGGAAACAGTCCGTCTTTATTTCATTTAACAAAGATGTTTGGCTGCGAGTGACTGTAAAATGAACCTATATGCAGATGATACTGTTTTATATCGTCACCAAATCAGACAGATTAGCCATTAAGAATTAAAATCTCTACTTCATTCTAGTTTTTATACTTTCTTGCGCACTAGGAACCATAAACAGTGTTCAGTAACACAAATTTGATGAACAACACAACAACTTACCAGCTGCTGTATTTGATTTCACTTAAAAGCTTTAAGTCAGACACAATATCTTATATTAATGATCTTCATCATTATATAATAATAATTATAATAATCAGTCTGAATTGTAATTTTTCCACAAACGATGAATTAAAAAAAAACACTTTGAGGTTCATGTTTTATATGTAAGAGCTGATTTATTTCATTTTCCTGTATTTAAAATCACTTAAATCCTCAAAGTCGACATTGTTTCATTTAATTAAATTTTACAACTTAGATTTTTCTTTATTCTTATATTAATATTTCTCATTATAATCATCAAAATCTTGATTTCTCATCAGAAGACAAATGCATAAAGAGATGAACATGTTTTTGACTCTTTACGGCCAAGTTAAGAAAGTTATTTCAGAACAAGACAGATTTTGGTTCTGTTCTGATTTCATTCGATCCAGAACACAGTTAGTTTTTCTCTTAATGCCTTTTAACTCTCTCGTTTTAAGTAGATGTTCATCAACATAAAAGCACTTTTAGTTGCATTTCTCGTACAGCAAAAATAACATTTAATCATTCAATATCAATATTTATGTTGATTATAATAGTTATCAGTCTGGATAGTTTTACATCTTTCCAAAGACAAACGTCACAATATTTCTGAAGCTTTCAAACTGAATTTAAAACCGACTGTAACAGATTTTAATGTCTTTACATTTACAAAACATTTCAGGACCTTTCTGAAATTTCCAGATATTCTGTAGATTCAGTTTGTGTTGCCTTCTATAAATGATGGTGTATCTAAATATTTATTAGTTTTTAACAACTTTTAACTGTTTTAACTGATTACTGTACAGCTGGTTGTTTTTCTTCATCATAAAAAGCACTTTTTTTTGTTTGTTTGTTTCTTGTTACATTTCTTGTACAAAAAATTGTTACGATTCCTTTTTTCGTATCATTATTATAAATTGTGCTTTTTGAAAAACATCAGGAAACAACAAAGAGGCAAAATGTAGAAACCAACACAATTTATTTGAAGACATTTAAAACGCTCAAGTCCAAACGTTTTCAATAGATGCTGTAAATTTAAACATTATGAATTTCATTTTTATGTTTTTCTCTTTAATGCTGCGATCATTCTAAGTTGTTTTCTTAACATACAGAGAGTTTCTTGCACCACAAATTAATGCTCTGATGATCAAAAAGACTAATTTCTCATTATTTTTTAACCTTCCTTAGTTGTGCACGCGTCGAGAAACAACAGGTTTCAAGATCTGATGGATTTTAGATAATTTTAGGAATTGAAAACCACTTAAGTTCGTACATTTTCAAACGATTTTAGTTTTCTCTTGAATGCTCTCGAACCTGAAGTGGTTTGGTCTTGTACTTTTTGATTAAATAGATTTCAGCTGAATTACTTTGCATATTTTGATTCAGTATTATTATTATTTGTCATTACAGCACACCAACAGACTGACTTAAAGACCTAAAACATCGCAGATTTCAGGCTCAGAATCGACAGAAAACATCATTTAAGACATTTTAAGACATTTCCAGGACTTCCTGTACGAGACGTCTTCTGTCAATATACACCATTTTTTCTTAAATCTCTATTTTGTCGATGTGAACTGAGGACGTCTGCAGCTTTGCTTCACAGCAGCTCGTCGTCTCGTCTCAACTCAGCTGATTCATCAAGTTTTAGCTTTAAAACATAAAATCTCAAATCCAAACCCAAACAGAGCCTTTAAATGAAGTTAAATCTGATCACGTTAACAAGTAGAAAGTGAGTTTTCTTACCTTTAGGTTCGACGGTGAGTTTGGTGGCTTTCCCAAATATTAAAGCATCACAGTGTTACAGCCCCATACAAAAACCTCACGATGCTCATTTTCACCCGAGAAGCTCAAAAATGTTAAAAATCCACTTTACGTCGACACACACTGAGCTGTGAAACACAGAGGAAGAAACACAAATACTTTCAGTCGTCTATTTATCTGGTAAATGAAAGATTATCCAACATTTGTGCAGCAGAAGCTGCAGCATGTCGGACACATGAAGTCCAATAAAGTGAAGAAATGTGACAGTTTTCAGGTAAAAAACAGCAGCTGAGCACTCACCTGAAACATAGCTGTGTTCTGCTGGTTATTTGTTGATTCTGGATGTTTCCTGACTGAAACAGACGGTTTGGAGGAGACTGGAGGTTTTTGTGCAGCTCTCTGCAGAGGCTCAGTCACTGTGGTCCCACCCCAACACGGTGAAAAACCCTCGTACAAAAACCTCTGACAGCTGCAGGAGGAGGCAGCTCAGGGCTTCTGCCAGCAGACAAAAACTCCTCACAGCTAAACACCAAAAGTTCTGTCTTCATACTTTACTGTGATAATGACATGTCATCCAGAGCATCATTATCAGTGTTATTTAAGCTTTTCTTGTTATGAAATAATCTCTTTTCAGATGACCTCAGTGCTTCTCACCACAAAAGCTTCTGTTTGATACGATAGTTAATATTCTGATGTTTCTTAAATTACAAACTTCTCTTGTAGAAATGTTCATTACACAATATTAAAGGTAAAATATGTAAGAACTGTCCACCTGTTGAATTGTTACTCCAAACAAAGCCGCTAGCTGCTGCTAACTGTAGCTGCCGTTAGCTTGTAAGCTAAGTTAACCTGTCCTGGTGCTCCAGGGGAATGTTGACGTTGTCTAGCATCTCCTGCGGTACAAGATGGCGAGGGGCTAGCTGGTTAGCATGCTAACTTCAACTGATCTCTGCAACACAGTTTTGTTTCTTCATATTCTGTCGATCATTTCATTTTTGGGATGTTTCAAACTTAAATTGTTCCGTATTGCACCTTCAACAATCTATCGTTGACAATATTGTTCTTATCGTTTCTACGTCATTAAAGCTTCTTTGAACTGAACTGGAAAAAAGTGCTTGAAAAGTCAAAATAATCATTCACAAATTAAATCATAATCAAAAACTAACTTAACTAATTTTGAGTTTTGCTGCAGTTCCGTGTGTGGTTTGTCCAAGTGGTGCTGCCGTACCCAACTGACCAAGATGGTGGAGGTGCTTCTGAATCTGCGACTCAGATCAGACGAGCTTTTCTTTTTGATAAACATACAACACGTCCCAAGTTGTTTGACTCAAGTTAGTCCCACGTCATTTTTAGGTGGTCAAGTCGAGTCGAGTCAAGTGAATGAATTGTTTTGTACGATAACTGATCATCAGGTAAATAAATGTAATCACTAATTTCATTAAAGCTTTTTAAACCGTCTCATTAAAACAATAACAACTAAAATGCTCACATGCTAATATTTAGCAGGCATAATGTTTATCATGATCAGCAGCTTGGTTTGATGTGTTAGCATGCTGTGATTAGCTTATTAGCAGTCATCACAGAGTGAAGCCGATGCTAACGTCTGTCTGTGTGTCCGTCCTCCACGTCGTTTCAGACTGAAACATGTCAGAGGCTACGTACCATCGACGCTGACATTGCTACATTTCATGTTCATGACCTGACTCTCACTTCCTCACCTCCAGAGGTGGAGGTGTTTGAGTAACAGGTGGGCGAAGAAGCTGCCAAGCCAGAGACTGCAGTTTTAACTGTGTTTCAACATTTGTAAGCGTCACATCACTGGATAATGTTCCTGAGCCATCGGGACAGTGTCCAGCTGTGTTTGTGGAGACAGAACACAATCTGTTTCTGACTCTAACCAGGTGGTTTTTGTGCCTTGACCATAACAATGTTGTCGCAACACAGAACTGAAAACTGAACCCAAAATTTTTCCAACATGTATTCTGGTGTTTGGTTTGTGTTCAGACCCTCATGTTCTGTTCAGGATGAACTGCAATGATGCGTCCGACCAAACCTGATTAAAATATTTGTGCCGCGTTACTTACAATTTGAGCAGGATTCTTAATTTCCATCCAGCTGGGTGAACATCAGCGTCTGGATGACTGCAGCTTCCAGCTCTACCTGAGGCCGACAGGTGTCCAGGTCTCAGCTGCAGAGTGTCTGTCCATCTGTCTCCACTGAGCAGCAGCTTCCTAACAGGTACGTTAAAATCAATAAATAGTAACTGTGACCAGCATGTGGACTGAATGAATCTGTCTTACCACTTCAGTATTAACCAGAAATTAGATTTCTCCGTAGCCATGTCCTCATTGTCCCTTCAGTGAAGGAATCATTCGCAGATTCTCCACATCGTCCTCCTGTGAAAGTTTCAGATGTGGAGACGGGGGACAGTTTCGCTGCGGTTCTGATGCCTCGAATCAGAGCTGCAGCAGAGGTGAGCCGCACCTGTGTGAATGGATAAGCCGAAGGTGTGGAGCAAGGGCAGGTCGGTCTGATGGTGTTCAGTCAGATAACTGCACAGGTCCTTCACTCAACTGAATACAGAGAAATGTTCCACAAAGCAACGTTACAGGACCGAACAACAGTAACGTAGTAGCTGTAACCGTCTTTGGCAAGTAAAGAGACATTTCTGCCCGAAAAACAGCATCTGGAGCAAAAAACTTGAACTCAGTGTTTGTCTCCTTCACTGTTGTGTTGTTGTAGTTACTGTTGTCATGGTGATGGTCAGTCCTACAGACTGAGACTTCAGTGAACTTTACCCCAGGAAACAGCCTCCGTCCCGCAAGTGAGGAAGTCAGACTGCATCCAGTTTACTGATGGTGATGACGTAAATATGTAACTTTGACACTTTCCAGGATGTTTGTCAGGATCTCAATCACGACACATTAAAACATCATCCATATTTTTATAAACTGTTAGCAGGTTTAGATTGACAGGAAGACACCTGGGAAACTTTACGCCGGTGCTGCTTAGTTCTGTGTGAACAACCAACAGGATCAGAAGCTGAATGTCACCTTGTAAAAAGTCTGAACTCATGCTGCATCAGGTCTGTCAGCAAGATGACAAGCAAACAACTTTTAAAATGTTTGTTCCCTGAATGGAGTTCAGATCGATCAGAGCTGTACTGTGCTGAGACATACACTATACTGCCAAAAGTATTCACTCGCCCATCCAAATAATTGAAATCAGGTGTGCCAGTCACTTCTATGGCCACAGGTGTATAAAAGAAGACTCTCGGCATGCAGACTGTTTCTACAAACAGTTGTGAAAGAATGTGTCGCTCTCAGCAGCTCAGTGAATCCTAGTGTGGTTCTGTGATAGGACGCCACCTGTGCAACAAGTCCAGTCGTGAAGTTTCCTCGCTCCGAAATATTCCACAGTCAACTGTCAGTGGTATTATAACAAAGTGGAAGCGATTGGGAACGACAGAAACTCAGCCATGAAGTGGTCAGACACGTAAAATGACGGAGCGGGGTCAGCGGATGTTGAGGCTCATAGTGAGCAGAGGTCGCCAACTTTCTGCAGAGTCAGACTGAGAGCCAGTTCTTCCATCCAACATCAGTGTGTGACCTCACAAATGTGCTTCTGGAAGAATGGACAAAAATTTCCATAAACACTCCTAAACCTCGTGGAAAGCCTTCCCAGAAGAGCTGAAGCTGTTATAGCTGCAAAGGGACCGACATCATATTAAACACTGTGGATTAAAAATGAGACGTCACTTAAGTCCATACGCGAGTCAAAGCAGGTGAGCCAACACTTTTGGTAAAATAGTGTATTTCCATGACTTACCAGCTGGTCAGACTTCCTCCACATCAGCTCCCTTCTGTCCTGTCTCAGTACAGTAGATATGTTATCATACAGCTCTGTGTGTCTGCAAACAGCCATGATGATTATTATCCTCCATTGTTGTTCATGAATGTGTGGACATTAACAACATTAACTACATGACGTCAGTGTGAGTTTCAACGCTAATAAAATTCGTAATGACTCTGGTGCTCCTCTGATGTTCATGTAGCGCCGTCATCAGGTCAACATGTTAACTTAGACCTCTTTTATTGTCATTCGAATTACACTTTACAGTGTCATGGGAGCGAAATCTTGTTTCAATGGCTCAGGATAGTGCAGGATAAAAAAAACAACAGCATGCATTTTAAAAAACAACAGCATATACATTTTGGACGTTGGAAAGCAGGATGGAGGGAGGCGGCGTTCTCCGCAGATTTGCCTTTAGCTTAGCTGTTAGCCTCGCTATACAGATGCACTTCCATCTTTCGTCACACCCCCTCCGCCTGCTCCTCTGTCCTCTAATGTGTCCAACACTTGTTTATGACCATATATCTGCAGACCTGATGACATCTGACACTGACATGTTAACCGTGGATGGTGAACATAATAACATAATAATATGTGCTAGTAATTAGCATGTTGTTTCAGTTTGTTGGCGATTGTCATTATCGAATGTTTTTAAATGTCGATGTCATTCAGAACTCTGACGAGACCAGAACCTGAGCAGCTCTCAGTGATTCAGTCCTCTGGACCTCCAGCCGGGTCGATACCTTCAACAGCTGCTGTAAATACTTTGGCAGTTACTCGAGGATGTTTGTGGACACGACCGGAGAAGAACCGTGTGTGACCGCTGGGCTTTTCTCTGGTCAGGATTTGAACCAAATGTCTCCATGTCTCTGGTTCTTCTCTGAGGGAAAAGGTTTCACTGGGTCTTTCCAAATGAAGACAAGGAGGGTTCAGGAGCCCTGAAACCAGAACCAGTGACTCTTCACGAGGAGTCGTAGGCCTGAAAAGGATCTGGAGGTTTTTGTACGGGTGTCAGGCTGACTTGCCTCACTGTGGTACTCCATAGACACTGTGAAAAACAGTCGTACAAAAACTGTTGAATTGTGTGTCTATGGGAGCATCCGGCAGCAGCAGCTGAACGCGGCTCGAGGTTTTTCCATCAACGCTGTGGTTCCTTTGAAGAGAGGAGGAGTTTTATCTGATGGTTCAGTCTAAAAACAACCGAGACGGTCTTTGACGTGTCAACACAGCCGGGTCTGACGGGTCACAGGACCAGATGACCAGAACCCATCCAGATACATCACAGGCTTCACTGACTCCAGGTCGAGTTCACCTGAGGGCGAAACACCTGGAACTGCACTGAGCTCTACTGCGTTCTTTACTGCACTATGGTGTCAGCGCTCTAAGCACGCTGACATAGGGGTGTACCAAAATATCGATACTACGAAATATCGCGATATTTCATCTTTTCTTTTTTCACTTCAGTTTTTAATGGTTGTTTTCATTTAACAAACATTGAGAGAACAACACTGAGAATATTCTCCCCCAAAAAAACAAAAAACAAAAACAAAACAAAACAGTGAAGGGAGTGACACTCTTGAATATTTCAGTCCTCATTTCCCAGGTCCTCATGTCAATCACTGTTTGAGTCCTTGTATATAGTCAATTTTTCCCATTTTTGTTAACCCTGCACCTCTTGTAGTCTCATACGAAATGTCATCTCCTCCATTATTTATATTTCCTCTACAATGGACATCCACTGATCCTGGTTACGCAGGTCTACCTTACACCAATTCCTCGTTATAGCTTTCTTACTCGCTATCAATAGTATATTTTCCAAATATCTATCTCCAATATGTATGTGTCCCTCGTCCAGGTTACACATGTACAGAGTCTTACAGTTCATGGGGATATTATAACCCAGTATCTTTTGCAGGACATTGTGCACTGTTTCCCAAAACCTTGCAATTTTATTACATTTCCAAAATATATGAGCATGGGCTGCTTCTAATTCGCCGCATTCTCTCCAAAACAAGTAATTGGTTTTTGAATATTTGATTTTGATTTTAGGTGTGATAAAGAATCGTATCAGGTTTTTCCACGAGAATTCCCTCCATGACTGTGAGCTCGTGGATGTCTGATGTGTTTCCCACATCTCTTGCCATTGTTGATCCGTGATGTCTATGCTGAGTTCCGATGCCCATTTTTCTTTTATATAATTGGCTGATTTTTTTTTTTGCTGTTACTGCTTGGTATAATGCCGATATTATTCTAAAAGAAGTTCCTGTGTATGATTTGATGAGAAGTTGAGTTACACCCCACACTTCCATGGAGGGGTCCCTTCTGATTTTCCTCTTGTTGTAGTCCCTTAGTTGGAAATATCTGTGGAAATCGTGTTTCCCCAGATCGTATTTATCCTTCATATTTTGAAAACTCACCAGCTCCCCTTTCTACTCTAAAGTGCACCATGCTGTAATTCTCTCGGTTACCCATGTTTTGAATCCCTCGTCATATTCGTTTGGTTTGAAATTACTATCAAATGCGAGCCATTTTAATTGGTTTATATCCTTTAGCTTGTATTTTTGGACTACTCTGAACCTCACATCCAGAGTGAATGAGGTAATTGGGTCTATTTTTCCCCATATTTTTTTGTAGATTTCTTTATCTCCAATGATGCTCTGAATTTGGTACCCACCAAATTCTTTTTCCATGTCTTTCCACTTAGCTACGTAGTCCAGCCTACACCAGCACACTGTTGATCTAAATTGGGCTGCATGGTAATATTGCTTTAGTTTTGGGAGACCCATACCTCCCCTGTCTCTTGGTAGCTGGAGAGTTTCGTACCTTTCTCTGGGGCTTTTTCCTCACAAATAAATCGTGATATTACTCTATCCGAATTTACAAATTGAGTTTGGGGGACCTCTATAGGTAAAGATTGGAACAAGTATAAGAGCCAAGGCAGTATTTTGATTCTGACTGCCTCAATTCATGAAGTGAAATCTAATGGTAAAGTGGACCATCTTTCTATGTCCTTTTGGATATCTCGACTTATATTGTTATAATTTGCTTAATGTAATTTAGTTAAACTTTTAGTAATGCAGACCCCCAAATATTTGAGCGATATTTCGCCTTGAGGTACGTTATCGATACACTGACGCCAAATATCGATATTTATTAATAATTAAATTGCGGCCACTGTGTGTTAAGAAGAGCCACTGTGCAGTATACACTTTGTTTAACTCGGCGGTCATTAATGTGAAATGTTTTGTAATTCCTGTGAAATGGATTCAGTGCAGTCAATAAATTCTGAATTTCTTCAGTGACACAGATATCGTGATGTATCATGGATGAAATTTCTTGCAATATATTGATTATCGTAGAATCGCTGTATCGTGATATTATCGTTATCGTAGGCAAAATATTGTGATAGTATCATATCGCAAGGTACCTGTTGATACCAGCCCTGATGGTGAACGTGGTTGATATTATAGCTGCTAGCATGCGAGCATGTTAATGTCTCTGCTGTCAGCGAATTATTTCAGTTTGTTGCCGATTGTTTCAGGAGCCCTGAAACCAGAACCAGTGACTCTTCACGAGGAGTCGTAGGCCTGAAAAGGATCTGGAGGTTTTTGTACGGGTGTCAGACTGACTCGACTCACTGTGCGTCGTATACACTGTGAAAAACAGTCGTACAAAAACTGTTGAACTGTTTGTCTATGGGAGCAGCCGGCAGCAGCAGCTGAACGCAGCTCGAGGTTTTTCCATCAACCGCTGTGGTTCCTTTGAAGAGAGGAGGAGTTTTATCTGATGGTTCAGTCTAAAAACAACCGAGACGGTCTGTGACGTGTCAACACAGCCAGGTCTGACGGGTCACAGGACCCGATAATCAGAACCACTGACACCAGGTCCAGAGTTCACCTGAGGGGGAAACACCTGCAGCTGTACTGCACTCTACTGCGTTTATTCACTGCACTGTTCATCTAATTACATAATGTGTTTGTTTTTCCTCTCCCCTCCTCTGATTGGTCGGTTCAGGCACATTTTCACTGAATGGAATCATGATGTGACTCCAGTGATCTGAAGAGGATCTAAAGAGTTGTTGCCCCGCTGACGATGAGCTCCTCTCAGTGTGAAGTCCAGTGTGTTGTGTGTAGTATCATTCAGCTGATGATGAAGACTAGTTTTGTCTCGTTCAGGTGAAGGCGCATTGATAATTGTCACTTTTCAAACATGTCAAACATTTTCTTGTTTTGCTTTTCGTGTGACGATTTGATCGCATTGATTGATTGATTTATTGTGTCTGATTGCCGATAAATGAATTTTAAAACTTATTTTACCGGCGCTGCATTTACTGATGATGTTGATGATGATGATGACATGTTCTCTCTGGATGGTGAACGTGGTTAATTTTATGTCCGTCGACAATTCCACTGTCCCACCATCACCCCAGGTAAGGAGCCCGGGTGTCATCCTGGACGGCACCTTAACCTTTGAAGCCCAAATCAATAATGTTACCCGGTCTGCATACTTCCATCTACGCAACATCAACCGCCTCCGTCCCTCCCTCGCTCGCTCCTGCCCTGCTGTCCTCGTTAACACCCTGGTTACATCTGGTCTGGACTGCTGTAATTCTCTCCTCCATGGTCTTCCTCGGAAATCACTCCATAAACTCCAACTGGTCCAGAATCCCGTATCATCACCAGAACTCCCTCTGCTGAACACATCACTCCGGTCCTGCAGCAACTCCATTGGCTCCCCATTAAATAGTCGAATTAAAACACCTAGATTATTCGATTGATAGTCGCATTACTCCTTCATATATACGTTCTATCGGATCAGATCAGATTTTACGTTCTGCGCAGGCACAAGATTTTTCCCCCGGGGCCGTGAGCCGGAAGTAGGACGGCGTCTTTCCTCTGAAATCACCGCAAGCAACAGCGCCATGGTGCATCTAGTTTGTGTTATCATCATGTACACCATATACGAAATGTACAAAGATGAAGCTTCATCTCTTCATACGCCATCTTTCTTGAATGCTGAGGCAGTTTGTTGTTGCTGGTGACGTAAAGAGGTCGAGCTCCTGGCAGCATGTAATTACATCTTCTCATTATTTATTGATCTTCATTGCACGAAGTTGTCTCCTGTCTTTATTGTACTGTTGTTATGTGTGGTGTCCTTGAATGCTTTGAAAGGCACTTCAAATAAAATGCATTATTGTTATTATTATTATCATTATTATTATAATATCATAGCTGCTAACATTAGCATGTTAACGTCTCTGCTGTTAGCAGATTGTTTTGGTTTGTTGGCGGATTGTTTTTAACTCGCCGTCATTATCGAATGTTTTTTAAAAGTAGATGTCATTCAGAACTCTGACGAGACCAGAACCTGAGCAGCTCTCAGTGAGTCAGTCCTCTGGACCTCCAGCCGAGTCGATACCTTCAACAGCTGCTGTAAATACTTTGGCAGTTACTCGAGGATGTTTGTGAACACGACCGGAGAAGAACCGTGTGTGACCGCGGGGCTTTTCTCTGGTCAGGACTTTAACCCAAATGTCTCCATGTCTCTGGTTCTCCTCTGAGGGAAAAGTTTCACCAAGTCTTTCCAAAAGAAGACAAGAACATTTAGAAAACCTCTTCAGGATGTCATTTCCCGGTCTGTGAGGTTCAGGAGCCCTGAAACCAGAACCAGTGACTCTTCACGAGGAGTCGTAGGCCTGAAAAGGATCTGGAGGTTTTTGTACGGGTGTCAGACTGACTCGACTCACTGTGCGTCGTAAACACTGTGAAAAACAGTCGTACAAAAACTGTTGAACTGTTTGTCTATGGGAGCAGCCGGCAGCAGCAGCTGAACGCAGCTCGAGGTTTTTCCATCACCCACTGTGGTTCCTTTGAAGAGAGGAGGAGTTTTATCTGATGGTTCAGTCTAAAAACAACCGAGACGGTCTGTGACGTGTCAACACAGCCGGTTCTGACGGGTCACAGGACCCGATAATCAGAACCCATCCTGATAGCTCACAGGTTTCACTGGCACCAGGTCGAGTTCACCTGAGGCTGAAACACCTGGAACTGCACTGAGCTCTACTGCGTTCTTATTATTCTTATTTACTATGTTTATTTAATTATTTACTATACTGCGCCCTACTGCGTTACCATTAGCGTCTCCGCAGTGTGTAGTCCAGTGTGTTGTGTGTAGTATTTTCAGCCGCTGATGAAGACGTTCTCGTTTTGTCTCGTTCAGGTGGAGGCACAGACGGAGCTGAGGAGGACTCTGCTGCTAGTAATTAGCATGTTAACGACTCTGCTCTGACTTTAACCCAAATGTCTCCATGTCTCTGGTTCTCCTCTGAGGGAAAAGGTTTCACCAAGTCTTTCCAAATGAAGACAAGAACATTTAGAAAACCTCTTCAGGATGTCACGTCCTGGTCTGTGAGGTTCAGGAGCCCTGAAACCAGAACCAGTGACTCTTCACGAGGAGTCGTAGGCCTGAAAAGGGTCTGGAGGTTTTTGTACGGGTGTCAGACTGACTTTTTTCACAGTGTATGTCACAGTGCTTGAGCCATCTTCATGGATAGTCTCTGTGTAACCCGAAACACTGTGAAAAACAGTCGTACAAAAACTGTTGAACTGTTTGTCTATGGGAGCAGCCGGCAGCAGCAGCTGAACGCAGCTCGAGGTTTTTCCATCAACCGCTGTGGTTCCTTTGAAGAGAGGAGGAGTCTTATCTGATGGTTCAGTCTAAAAACAACCGAGACGGTCTGTGACGTGTCAACACAGCCGGGTCTGATGGGTCACAGGACCCGATAATCAGAACCACTGACACCAGGTCCAGAGTTCAGCTGAGGGGGAAACACCTGCAGCTGTACTGCACTCTACTGCGTTTATTCACTGCACTGTTTATCTAATTACATAATGTGTTTGTTTTTCCTCTCCCCTCCTCTGATTGGTCGGTTCAGGCACATTTTCACTGAATGGAATCATGATGTCACAGTGAGGACGTCCAATGATCTGAAGAGGATCTAAAGAGTTGTTTCCCCGCTGACGATGAGCTCCTCTCAGTGTGTTGTATCTGTGTGTAGTGTGTGTTGAGAGCAGAACACAGAGAACTGGACCCAGAGTCAAGGGAGAACATAGTTAAGGTTTATTTAAAGGCTGATCCGCCGGTTCTGAAAGTCTACAGAGAGACAGAAACACAAGAAGCCTCAGAAGTCAAAGCTCAGGTCTGATGTTTCCTTCAGAGCTGCGACCCACAAGGACCCGCCGCCCTGAAACCTCCCGAACATCTTACAGAGTGGAATGTCACCGACAGACCCCGGTCCATTCAGCTCTTACTCCAAAAAAAACAAAAAGGCCACCAGAACCAGAACCAGCTCAGATCCACGTGGTCATCTTAAACATGAAAACAAACAGGATCTTTTCTTCTTCTCTCCTTGACACTTCTGGCCAAATTCGTCCTCACATTCATTAATATTTTATCTTTATTATTTTCAAATACATTTTGTAAATGCAACATGAAAAGCACAATCACACGGAAAATAGACACGTCTCTCTGAGTCTGCTTCAATAAAACGCCTCGGCGGGAAAATAAAAACAGGCTTTGATTTTTTTTTTATCCCGAGGAACTAAACGATGAGTGTTTCACTGTGAAGGTAGAAAAACGGCTGTCTGCTGGTTTAAACTGGACAGGAAGTTACTTACAGTGCTGCAGTCTAAACCGTCACTTCCTGCTCAGCCTGAAGCCTAAAGGAGCTTTAGTTTGAGCCTCTGAGCGACCGGATTGGTCAGCTGCCACTCGCTGCTCTACACCAATCAGGAGTGACAGTATGTAAATGCTCTACGAGGAGAAACCACAGAAATAAAACCCCTGAATGTCAACAGAACTCTCCCAGTTTCCACCACAGGAACTCTTCAGGAACCTTTCAGGGGAACATTTAGATCTTGGACCTAAAAGAACTCAGATGAACCCGGAACATTCGGGGTGCAGTTAGCGAGTAATCGATCGCTACGAGCCGCAGCAAAAATAAATAACTAATGAAACAAGTGCTGTCCACCGTCGCCTTTCAAACCAGACTCAGCTGCAGTGAAAACAAATCATTTCACCCATTTTTCAGACAGAAATACCAAAATATAGAATATTTAAAACAGATGCTGGATCAGCTGTTCAACTGTGGAAAACTGCAGCCGAGCTACACGAAGATTTTTAAAACAGCTGCAGGTGAATTAACAGAAACGTGATCAGTGTTGATGATCGTCAGGTCGAACGTAACGATCCTCTTTTCTTTTAGTTTGGACTCTTTAAATCTCTTCAGCACTGAACAACACCGGGACCTTCAGCTTTCTCTGACCCGCTACACCACCAACTGATTGATCCATCAGATGTGACGGGGACATGAAACTGACTGAACAAAAATGGGCTTTTAGTTCCTGAGTTTGGTTCCTGTGGTTCCCTCGTTTTCAGGTTGAGAAGGGGCTTCAGTTCCAGGTTAAACAGCAGAGCTGCGGACGCTGCGACTCATCAAAAATCTGCTGTACAGGGTCGAGCTGCAGTAGTGGTTACAGAAGAAAAGATAGTGGAAAACATTCAGGCCGAGCCAACTACCTGTATACACCTGTCTGCCTGCCTGTCTGCCTGTCTGCCTGCCTGTCTGTCTGCCTGTCTGTCTGTGGTGCGAACCTCTACAGCAGTCAGTAGTAACGGGACAGTGAGCAGGCACAGAAGAGCCGACAGCTGCTTAAAACTAGTAAAAAGGCAGAACATGAACAAAAGAAACAGTAAATGCAGGTTAAGTAAGCGAGCAGGGTTACATCTTTTCTTTTCTTTTTCTTCGTTTAGTAAAGAAATAACAGGAAGAAGAGGTCGGAGAGGAAGAGAACCCCAAAAATATTCAAGCAGGAAGCTAATAGACATACCTGTATTCACCTCAGAGGGCGTGAAGCTAAAACTGCTACGAACAAATCACAAAATACAGTTTTTTTTTGTTAATATCTGCAATCTCTTGAAGCTAACGGTAATACTATCCCTAAGTGAGTCGGGGTCGTTATGTTCTTAGCCCCTCCCTTCTTCTGTCGTCCCTGTGACGGTCGCTGGCACCGCCCAGCCCGCCGTCGGCCTCCAGGCTTCTCCTTCACAAAGGTCGGACAGCGAGCCAACTCAGTCCAGGTGGCGTTAACACCTGGAGTCCAGTCCTCGTTCTCACAACACGGCTAAGAGACGAGGCCCGTTTAAAGTCCAACTATGGCAATATATATTTATTTATATATTTATATAGCTGTACCAACCAAACCGTCCTCCGTTCCTTCAGAGCGCCTTCCTCCTCCTCCTCCTCCTCAGTAATGAAAATGAATGAGAGATCAGAAAGTCCAGTTTATTTTGACCCCCGCTGCTTCACCTGACCTCCCCCCTCCGAACCTGATCACCACACCGCCCTCGCTCTCTCACAACACACCGCTTCAGTCTGTGGCGGCGGAGACGCTAAAAACAGGCGCTCCGAGCGAGCCGAGCAGACGTCCAGGAGGTCGTTTATTTTTTTGTTTTAGTTCCAAAGAAAGAAGAAGTTCTTCCAGACGAGAGAGGAGTGCTGAGGTGTGGCTCGGTCCAAAACCAGGGGGGGCGCAGTGTGAGGGGGGTTATGTTCCTCAATGTTCAGATTACCGCGGGTTGAAGGAAACCCGGCGGTGGCGTGGCGCGTGGCACCGCGGTTGAAGAGATCCCGCGTCCTCCGGTCCAGGAGGGGCGTCACCGCTCCTCGACAGCCGAGGGGGGTGGGGGGTGTTTCAGCCTCGTCGGGGGGTCGCGTCGCCTCCCCAGCCTCCACCGTTTCTCACCGGTTTAATTTTCCATTTTAATTGGAGCTCGTCTTCGTCAAACTTCTGTTTTTTTTCCTCCCGTTTCTCCTGGTGGTGGTTTTGTTGACGTCCGGACACAAAGCGCCGCCTCGGCCTGCCGTTCAGTGAGGCGGGTTCATGGTGCCGTGACCTCGCTGCTGCTTCTGTTTCTGCTGCAGGAGGAGCTGCTCCAGCGCCGACGGGCCCGGCTGCATCATGGAGCTCGACCAGATCGACTGCAGGCGAGGAAACAAAGAGAACGTTTAAACCAAATGACTTCTTCTCATATCTCGGCCACAGAACCACGTCTGACAGAACAACTACAGAACAGAACCGGATTAGAGGACTGAAACAAACATCTGATCAAACCAAAATACACAACATAAAATAGATACTAAACATAAATGAAGAAAAGTACTGATGTTAAACAGAATAAATGTAATAACTGTGACATCACTTCCACCAACACGTGTCACATGTTTCTGACCTTGAGGCTGTCAAGCAGCACGGTGGAGGACGACTCCTCCATCGGAGACTCCTGATTGGTCCAGGAGCTGCCGGTCGGTCCGGCCTGGTGCCAGCTGGTGTCTGAAGCTGCAGAGGAGGCTGCAGCCGGCAGGTAGTCCAGTCCGAACCCGCTGACCGCACCTGAAACACAACAACCACATCAACATCGCGGTCGCAGCCAGTTTAACCCTCTGAGCTGAAGACCGTCTGTTCAGTTCAGCAACACGTCTGATGATCCGGTTCAAACAGAACTGTGAATTTATTTTCTTAGTAAAATATGAAATGAACAGTGAACAGTTCTGATTCTGGGTGGGTTGGTCTGGACTGACCCTCCCGGGACACTGTCCCTCTCTCACCGGTCTTGTCGGCCTTCCAGCGGTCCACGACCCTGCGGTCCCGGCTGTCCGGAGTGCCGATGGGCCCGAAGTTGGAGAAGGGCATGGCTCCGTGGTTGTGGGTCGGGGGGGAGGACGGCAGGCTGCTGGGGTTGGAGGAGTGAGGGGATTGGCTGGCCGGGGTGGAGTGATCTGCCAATCAGAATACAGCTGACATCAGAGCCGTGTTCCCCTGAACAAGAACACACTTTCTGTACCTGTCTGCAGGTGTGACGTACCTGAGCTGGCAGGGAGGGAGGGGGACCAGGGAGTCCCCTCAAACAGGGAGTAGAGGGACGGCTCCTGGTGCATCATGGGAGCATCGGGCTTGGAGCTGGGCGGCAGGTTCTTTCCGTAGGCCTGACTGAAGATGCTGTTCTGGTTGTACTCCTGAACACACGGACAGCAGTTAGTTTCATTTCAGCCGACCTGTCAGACAGTTTCTACAATAATCAATCAGCTGTTTGGTTTATAAAATCAATCAGTGACATCAAACACAAAGATACTCAGTTCAGAAAATATTCACATTTCAGAGTTTAGACTGAAAGATTATTCACACTAATTATCAAAACAGTGGTCAATTAATTTGATAACGACAAATAAATCGCTTGATCGTCTGTTTTCTGCAGCTTCAGACTGTAATCTTATGAAATAATGATGAACTTAAAACACTAAAATCTGAATCAGGTCACAAATGTTCATTCAGATGTTTTAAAACAAAATCGTTCAGCTGATCAGGTATGAAAATCAATCTTATTGAGGACGGACAGGATGTGGCGCCCTCTGGTGGCTGAACCTCGTAACAGTCACACAGCAGCAGCTTGTGGACGTGAAGTTAAAGCTCGTCTACGAGTTATAAAGGGAAACAAAATGTTCTGAGGTTTATATTCTGTATGATCCGATTCTGAGAGGTTCCACTCCGGCAGGGCCGACTGTAAGACGAGCCAGAACCTCCCGGACTGGAACCAGCAGTGTGCAGAGATCCACTTCTGACAAACGACAAGTTCAGGTTCAAGTGTGAATTTTGAAATCACAACATTTGTTTTGTCTGTTTTCAAGTGAAAAATCAGACACAAGCGATCCAGAACAAACTGTTCTGACAGGTGAAAACAATAAGAAATAACATTTCTTGGTTTCCTTTTGACTGAAACCGTCCTCTCCAGCTTGTGAGACAAAATCTGGATCAAAGTATTTTTGACATTGTTTTAGATGAAATGATAGTTTTCATGTTCGGTTTTCTGACAATTATTCCAGAGACACTTCTCTCTTCTTCCCTCCAACATCTGGAATTTATGGCATCATATCTCAAAATGACAAAGAGATGGAGATGATATTCAGACGGTGGTCAGAACATTGTTCTCCAAATCAAGCGGTCAAAATGTCGTCTGTACATCTGGAGTGGAGCGTGAACGAGAAGGTTCAGGGGTTCATGTCACAGCAGGTTTGTGAGACAACATTTCACAAGACAATCATTTCTGGTTCTGACCTGCATGGGGAACCCAGAGATGGGCAGGAGAGAAGAGGACTGGCTGACGACCTCGGGTCCACTCTCCATCCTGGTCTGGTTTGGCAGCTGCAGAGACGAAGGACAGACAGGATGAGGACGGACAGACGGCAGCTGGATCACATCACACATCCGCAGAGCTGCATCGCTCACTATCTTTATCTTCTGAGGTGTGTTAATAAAGACACGAGGCCGGTTTCAATCTGACCGCAAACTAAGAAATGACCGCCGAGAGTATAAACATATATAATGTTCATTGTTTACTCTCCGTCCTGTCAGTCTGAACAGCTGAAGCTCCATCAGCTTCAACTGTTCAGACTGAGCTTTAATTCATTTAATTCATGAAGCAAAATGATTTTAAATATCCAACCTTAGTCTGCTGATTATAACTGAGCCACATCTTTATTACTCTACACAACAGACATCACAACATGTGAAAGACGGCAGCTCTGTTCAGTGAAGAGGTGGCAGATGGTGAGCAGAGTGGAGGTGGAGGGGTGGAGGGGTGGAGGAGGAGGAAAACAGGGCTACATACAAATATGTTTGGTCCAGGAGCAGTGCTAAGAGGGCCAGCCAAGGCCTGGAAGAAATCAGGAGGCTTAGAAAAGACGAGCTCCTCCTCCTCCTCAAAATCTGCTAGCGTTTTTAACAGGTCAGGAGGTAGAAGAGGCGAGCTCTTGTTGTCCTAGTGAGAGATGAAGCAGGAAGAAGAAGAAGAAGAAGAAGAAGAAACGAAGGAGGAAGGAGAAAAAGAAAGAAGGCGCGCTGGTAAGACAGAGGTGGAAAGAAGAAAAGTTACACTAAAAGCTACAGAAGCCTGAAAGCTGAAGACGAATCAGTTCAACACCACAGGACGGCAGAAACACGCCTGAGTCAACATCCAATCACAGGAGGACGTCTGAAAGACTCCCCGTTTCTGCTCAAACACAGAAACAAGTTCATGTAGAACGTCTGCCGAATTTACAAGAAGGTCCAAATAATGCAGAATGAGTCAGAGACAGAGTTTCACAGAGTTTATAAAGTGTCTCCAACTCAACAACTCACTAAACTGACACATTTGTTAAGGGAGTCTGGTGAAGTTGTGGTCACTAGTTCAATGGTGGATCAGCTGAAACTTTGTGTTCACAAACAGCTGCTGACATCAGCAGATTAATAGAGACCAAAGCACCTGGAGCCTTACAGACCTCTGGACCTGGTCCAGAGGGGGGTCAGAATGAAACCAAGTAAGAAAAGACTGGAGGAAAGAGAAGCAAAGCGACAGATAAGCAGCAGAACAGAACCACCTCCTCCTCCTTCACATCACCTGGGAGCGGCTCACCTCAAATGGGGGTCCGCGGGGCCCAGCGGAGGGGTCCTGTTCAGGACAGATACCACCTGGAGGCGGCCTCTTCATCCGGTCTGCCATCACAGCCAGGCCGTCCCCTATCCTGTAGGACGGCTCCCAGTAGAAGTCCTGCATCTTGACGTTGGGGTACTTCATCTTCTTGTCCATGTTGGAGAGCTGCTGCGGCTGCAGCTGGTGCTCGTACAGCTTGAGAGGATCCTGAGCCGCCATGTAGAAGGCCTGCTGCTGCTGAGGCTGCTTCATGGACATCTGCATGGGCGAGATCTTCTGCAGAGCAGCCTGAGCCTGGTTCCACATCTGAGCTGGCTGATCCTGGACCTGCATGTACTGAGAGACCAGACAGAGAGTTAACACCACACACCAGATCTAAGAGACCTTTTCAGGCATGTTGGTACATTTTTGTGTGAACTGCTCCTTTAACGGCACTCAGGCTCCATACAGGCCGACGCCTCCCTGTGATTGTATTGGTGGAGGTTGTTGGGTCCATCTGAGAGGAGGTGTACTGACCTGCTGCAGCCCCGGGTGGTGAGGCGGGCTCTTCCCCATCCCGACCTGCTGGACCGGTTTGGTGGGAGACTGCTGCTGCTGACTCATCACCTGAACCTGCAGCTGGACTGACTGCTGCAAGGCCTGCTGGGAAGGCGGCTGGGTCTGGGGCTGCTGACCCTGGGAGGGGCCCGAGGACCCAGGTCCCTGACCTGGACCGGGACCAGAGGGCCTCTGCTGACTGTAGGGAATGTGGGACGGCTTCCCGGCCTGAGCGCCGGCCTGCGTGTGGACACCCGGCTGGAGGAAAGGTCCGGGAACGGAAACTCCGGTGGAGAACGTGAAGCCCGGATTCACCTGAAGACCTGGGAACGCCACTGGGGGCGGGATCACGTAGGCGGAGGGAGGGAAACCTGCAGAGGAACCAATCAGGAGCAGGATTTTAACTGACTGTGAAGCTGCTGGAGTGTTTCCATGAGTCAGAGTAACTTCTGTAATAATTCTTTGAATATTTCCATTTTCTGCTACTTTACGTTTACTTGATTACTTTAGATGTACTGCAGATTTACATCGCTCAGTGTTGATTGGCTATAAGTGGTGACATGTCAGCGGTCAGTGTTGTGGGCGGGACTGAGTGCTGACAGACTGACAGGACGCTGCTTCACAGCCAAAGAAGTCAGTTTAAATTCATTTAAGGGCAATCAGACAACAAAATATCAATACGATCAATCAGGAACAAGCTGAACATAAATCCTGTGTGTGTGTGTGTGTGTCTGTGTGTGTGTGTGTGTCTGTGTGTGTGTGTGTGTGTCTGTGTGTGTGTGTGTGTGTGTGTGTCTGTCTGTGTCTGTGTGTGTGTGTGTGTGTGTGTACCTGGCCTGCTGGGCAGTGGTGGGAAGGCTCCAGGATGGTGGATGGGGATGAACTGGGAGGAGCAGGTGGTTTGAGTCTGAGTGGCCGGCGTCTTCTTCGCCTCGGACACCGGAGTCTTCCTCAGCTCCGTCTGCGCCTTCACCTGAACGAGACAAAACACGCTCATCATCATCATGGGCTCCTTCATGTGATGACATCACTGAAGATGAAGGTTAAACGTCCTCACCTGTTTCCCGGCGTCGGTACTCTTCTCATGAGCAGCTTTCTTCAGCTCGCTCTTCCTCTTCCCGTCTCTCTTCAGCTCTCCTTTCCCAGCAGCCCCGTTGCCTTTGCTGAAGTCTCGCCGCTCTTTGCCGGCGTCCTTCAGGTGATGGTTCCGTGTGGGCTCGCGGCTCTGTTCTCTGGGTTTGATGTTCTCCTTGAACGTGACGACGGGTCGGTCGCTGCCATCGGGCCACGAACTCTGCGTCTTCCCCGCCGACAGCACCGACTTCAGACCCGAGTTCCCGCCGTCGTTGGCCGTCTGCTCGCCGTTGGATGACTCCTGCAGCACCGGCGCCTCCTTCTCCTGCGGCTCCTCGATGGCCTGCTCTGGAATGTCAGTGATGAATACGAGCAGGCCGTCCTCACTCACTCTGCACTGGATCAGCCTGCAGACAGGAGACAGATAATGTACTGATGTCCTGCTGGACCTCTGAGGAGAATCTGTTCTGTTATTTTTTCTTTTCAGCGTCTCATAAAGGCAAATAAATGAAGATGAAATGAGTGTAAAGTTTGTGGCAGACAAACAATCAGACAGTCACACGATCTTAAATCAGACAGTCTGCAGCAGAACCTCAGCGCTCAGGTTCTGCTTCACAGAGGAAGAAGATCAGTTGCATTGTTACTGACGGACGCAGCGACTGAGCAGATTGAAACTCACCTCGGCTGGTTGTCGGCCACCCATTTGCCCAGACTGACGAGCCTCTGATGTCGAGTGTGGAGCGGCAGGCCATCCCTGTCCACCAGGATGCCCTGATGACCTTTAGTGAAGTCCAGAGTCCTGAAACACCAACAGAGACCAGAACAGTCAGACTGATTCAGCAGCTCAAAAGTGAACATTTCTCCACAACTAATGAGCACAGAAGTTCTGTACCTCAGAGCGGGACGCAGCGCCAAGAAACCCTGCAGCTCAAACTCCTCCGGCAGGGGCGTCACTGAGGAGAAAACAAACACACCTTCAGTTACAACAGCTTCTACCAGTCAGCATCTAACTGCTGAACGACCCTGAGTTGATGGACGTGGTGGTGGGGGATCTAGACCTCCATGTCTGGGACACTGATATGAATCATCACGAGTTTGCTCCTCTAAGAGCTTCGTGTTCAGGTGGAGGAAGGATGAGCAGACGAGTGCAGACACGTGAGAAGCTTCCTGGGAAGTGGAAATCGTGGCTGCAGGACAGACGGGACATCCACAACAGAATCATTTGTTCCTGTAACTTCTTCACTTCTCTCAGACCTGAGCGACTGTAACCTGAATAGACTGGGATCAGAGCTCACATCGATCATTGCACCAAATATAGAATCTATATCATACCTGAGGAACAGGACACGTCGTCCTCTTTGGGCTGGAAGCTGTTGAGGATGGAGACGAGCCAGGGCCAGACGCTGAGAGACAAGAGGAGGAGTTACACTTCCTGTTCAGAGCCAATCAATCACATATTTACTAAACAGCTGCCAGACAGAAGACTTACTACTGCCTCTTGTCGACAGCGGCCTCGTGGAAGACGCTGGGTCTCAGTCTGAGCCAGTCCAGAGACACTTTGATGGCAGGCAGAGGACACTCCCCCATGATCTCCTCCCCACGGTTCTTGTTGAGCAGAGCTCGGCTGCACATGACGCCCAGGAAGGACACTGAGGGGACAGGAAGTGAGCCCATCAACCACCAGCGTGAGGTCAAGATCTGACTCAATCTAAACCTTTATAACATTTATCTCATCACTGACGGCTCCGTCACTGTCACACTGTCACATGTGGATTATTGAAGATCAACAGATGATGACGAACAGACGAACTCTTCTTTAAAAAGACCAATTTAACAGCAGCTTAACTTTATTCTGGTGTCTATTTAACATGTTCACGTAATGTTCATCAACAAGAAAAAGAAACAGCAGCCTTCAGTGAGTCAACAATTAAAATTATACAAGAGAAAACACACGTCAATAAAAGAAACAAACCAACACCAGATTCCTCCAGCTGAGCTAGCTGATGCTAAGCTAGCTGACG
>CAEMYA010000022.1:220057-248802 GCA_903131615.1 Diplodus sargus
TGGGGTTTGGTGTGTTGTGGTTGGTCGCTGTCCAGCAGGGTGGTGCTGAAATGGCCGACGGCTCCACATCCAGCAGAATTATGTAGAAAACACAAACAACAACACAATAATCTCACACTGACGACCCAATGTGACCCGCTTCGTTCAGTCTGAGCCCGTTTTTAGACGTTAAAGCCGGAAATGTTCCGTGTCGCCGCTCCGCAGGCCTCACGCAGCGTGTGGCGCAGCCCAGAAAACAAGCAGCCTCTCCTGACGGGTCCTCAGGAGGATCAGTTCAGCCCGACACACACACACACACACACACACACACACACACACACACACACACACACAGCAGCAGCAGGTGGTGCCTTGCTCAGCGGCGGGTACCTGCGTCATTAGAGAGGAGCTGCGGTGGAACAGCAGCTGATGATTCAGATTCACGTTGTTACGAAACAATCGTCACATGTTTGAGTTCATCCACGGAGATAATTGTATTAATTGATTGATGTGTTAATAATGACGTCATGATTGATGAACTGTTGTACTGGATGTGTGCAGAGGTCGAAGTGTTTACAGGGCAAAGAATCAGTCAAATGGACCCTCACTTACACATTTAAAGGGCCTTACAGTGAACAAACCCAGTTAAAGGAGCAGTTCACAGTGTCTCTCCTGCTGATGGGAGTCAGGTGAAGAGTCGTCGTCCTTCAGCCGAGCAGCTACAGTCCAGATTTAATCTGTTAAAGGTTGTAAATGAATCGGATCACATGCAGCAGCTGGTACATTACCTCCAGTCATGTCTCTCTGGGGCTGAGTTGCATTGTGGGTAATGTAGGCACCAGGACTTTGAAAAGGAAGACGGATGTGTGTTTGAGTCCAACAGTGTCACAGTGTTCGTCAACCTGCAGCCTACATTACCCACAATGCACAGTGACATGAGATAACATGCAGCAACAGAAGACTTTCACAGTTTTCACGTATGCAGCAGTTCTGTCGGCACGTTCATGTGTCAGACTCGACCCGTTTCCCTTTAATGCAGTGGAACAGCCTCAGTTTGGTTCTGGAGGAAATCTGTCTCGTAACAACGTAAACAAATCCATCAGGACCGTCAAGTCCAGCGTGTGACCCGTCCAACCTCCGACCCGCCTGACTCCAACGGTTCTGGATCTCTTCAACAAACACTGGACAGAAAGTTCAGCATCAGACTCAGAAGTGAAGGCCGTCATGTTTCTCAATCTCTGAGAGCCAATGAAAGACCCGGGAGCTGCGTGTCACCCAATCAGAGGAGAGGGGCGGGTTCATGTGGGTGTCAGTCATGTGCTGTCCGGCTGACTCATGGTGACACACAGAGAAATAAACTGTGGGACGTTTGGATGTTTGTTCAAACTGAATCAAACACGTCTGAAGAGACTGTGGCTGGTTCAGACTGGACCTGGGTTCTGAGCCGGGCTCGCGAGCGTCATCTCAGACGCTGCAGCAGCGCAGCAGCCATGTTCCCACCATGACCTATTTTCACCAGCAGCTCCTCGTCTCTCAGCGTCCTCTGAAGGTGGAGACGGGAGATTAATGAGAGCTCCACAGAAACATGCAGCGGGAGTTCATTCATCACAAGACGAGAATCAGACAGTCGATCTAATGTGAAGTACTCAGATCCTTTACTGCAGGAAAAGTACTCGAGTACAAGGAAAAGTCCTGTAAAACCTCACAGAATGTACATGTAGTGGAACTCTTCCCTCTGAGATCTGAGCTGCAGTGAGCAGAAGCAGAGATCTACATACAATACAAACACTCAGGTATCTGGATCAGAACCTGCGTGCAGCTGATGAACTGTTGTATGAGGGAAACGTCTTTTTGTAAGAATCAAACACGACGACCTTCATGAATCTGTCCGACTTTAAGGAGCGATGAAGTTCATCAGCGTCGCCGTCTGCAGCCTCCGTCAGCTGAACACTGTTTGTTTTAACTTCTTCACATTAAAGTTTGTTTTTGATAAGATCAAACTTCTCTCACATCTTCATTTGAGCTCCTTGTGTGGAAACCTGTTGTAATATTACAAAATAAAGAGACGGTTTGTTAAAAAGACAAACGTTTCCTCTAAAAACTGGATCACGGAGTGAAGATGTGTCCAGACATCAAACAGCCAGAAATGATGTATTGATCTCTGTGTTCAGGCTGATGATCACCTGACAGCTTGAACAACAACACTCCGTTTGTTTCAGCTCAGATTCCAAACGGTCGCAGTAACACAGTGACACTCTGCCAGCGGGTCAAACAGAACCGCTCCATCGGTCACATCCTGCTCAGAGAGCCCGTAGGCGTCACTGTCGCTGCGGTAACAGTGTTCAGTCGTTAGTTGGGAGTGCAGACGAAGCCCGGAGTTTAAATAAGAACCAGCAGCTACGAGTCAAGACGTCTGTGTTCTGATCCGAGACTGAAGACAGAACTGAGCCCAGTGCTCCAAAACAACCTCACAGAGAAACTTCAGCTGTCCTGAGGAAACACTGATCATGGACACCAGATCCGATCCGTCCTGAAACCTAAAATCCAGAAACCGTCACAGTGATGTCACAGTGATGTCGCAGTGATGTCGCAGTGATGTCACAGTGATGTCACAGTGATGTCACAGCGATGTCGCAGTGATGTCACAGTGGTTTTCATCTGGGATCATTTGTGTTGATTCTTCCCAAACAGTCTTTATTTTACTGCTCATGAGCTGTAAACTGTCGGTGAGTTTGAATCCAGGTGAAGCTCTGAGTGAAGTCAGCACTCAGCAGAGACTCTGGTTCTGGTTCTGGTTGTCTGTCTCCTCTCTGTAACGTTACGTTCATGAAGTAAAGTCCATTTCCCCTCCAGCTCCAGTCAGCAGTCAGCAGAACAGAACCTGGAGGTCCGTCCTGGATCACTGCTACAGTCATGCTGATCAACAGAGTGAAGAGTTCAAGTTACAAAATAATCTCTGACTCTGCTCCCGTCGGATCAGAACAGGACCTGATGAGACTCCAGGTGTTTGTTCCTCCAAAAGTTCTGGATCTGCCCAGCTGTAAAATGCTGTCTGGAGCATTTTACAGCTGCTTCGTTCACAATGTCAGCTGATGGGAACTTGTAGTTCTGGGTGCGTCAGGTGACCGGTCCCGGGCCGGAGCTCTTTGGGGACGTTTGGCTGCAAATGTCTTCAGTTCTGTTTGGATTCATTCATTGATTGGATAACAGAACTGACATGCGTGTCTTTCAGCAATTATAACATTTAAAACTCAGTGAAGATCAAATGCAGTTTGTTTCCAGCTGTGAATCTGAAGCACAAAGAGCTGATTTATCATCTGAGTCATTCTGAAGTTAAAACATTCAGACTGTCGGCTGTCAGCTGGCTGACTGTGGATGTTCAAACACTGATTGAAATGTTTCAATATGTGATGATATTTTATGGCCAAACAACGATGACGCCATGAAACTGGTCTTCGTTCTGTGAGATCCTCAGACAGACGAGGCTGAATGTGTTTCTGTCTGCACACTGTTTACGTCTTCTGTTTGTTTGTGTGCTTGCAGAAAAAGCTCGAGAATATCTGCACAAAACAGGTCGTTTCATCGTGATCGGAGGAATCATCTCTCCGGTGCACGACTCGTACGGAAAACCAGTAAGTCCTGAAGAAGAATCCTCTTTTTTTCCAAAATGTCAGCCGGTCTGTTGAAGCAGTTTGTACTCAGAGTACAGCAGCAGGATTAGAGATTACATCACAGCGGCGGCGTCCTGCGAGCTGCTGCTGCTGTTTCCTGCTGGAATATATGAAGCTCTTGTCCTACTTCTACTGTTCTGCACAAACACAACATGAATAATAGATGCTGAGGAGCTGTGAGACACCAGGACGCTTCCTGCTGGCTTCAGTCTCACATCAGAGCTGCAGCTCAGCTTCATGCTGCCGATGGCTCACTTTAATTATTAGCTCGTTAGCACGTCAGGTTTTGGAGGTCAGAAGGTTAATAGTTCATATAAGTGTTAATTATTAAGGACTAAACATTAACAGTATGATCACAGCTGCAGTACCAACCACAGATACTGGACTCGCTCTGTCACATATCAGACATGATGATGTCACAGACGTCTGCTGAAGTTAGCATGCTAACAGCTAGCTGCTAACAGCGCTCTGTAGCTGAGAGGTGTCAGTCTGACAGCCTGCAGCTTCAGTTCACTGCTGAGTCTAATGAGTCAACAACATGAACTCATAAAGTGACGAGCACCGAATAAAAACACAGAGAGAAAAACAGAGCCATCAAAAACACAAAGACAGGAAGTGGAAAGTAAAACGTGACGCATGAGGAGAGAACTACAAAATAAAACAGGAAACACCTGAAACAAACCACCACAGTGTCGTCACGCAGAAACTCTGTCTGACCTCCAGTTCAGACAGTGCTGATACTACATTACCCATGAGCCTTAGCTGCTGCTGCTGCTCTGGAAACGCTTCATTGTTGTGAACAAAACTGACCCAGAATCTGTTTTTATCTTCCACACATGTCAGATTAGTTTGATCAGCTGCAGCGATCAATCAATCAATCACTGACTAATGTGTGTGTGTGTGTGTGTGTGTGTGTGTGTGTGTGTGTGTGTGTGTGTGTGTGTGTGTGTGTGTGTGTGTGCAGGGCCTGGTGCCCAGCAGACATCGTCTCACCATGTGTCAGCTGGCCGTGCAGTCCTCTGATTGGATCAGGTGAGCGATCAGATGTATTGATCATTGTGACTGTGATGTCAGCAGCAGACGGAGACGTGATCACCTGTGTGGATCAGTTACAGGTGGATCGGTTACAGGTGACAGGTTCAAGACTCAGGAACACTGATCCGTTTAAAGGATTGATCGTGTATAGGCTGTATGTGTTGGATGTTCTGACACTGTTCTAATCACAGTCTGGTTCTGTAACTTGGTGTGTGTGTGTGTGTGTGTGTGTGTGTGTGTGTGTGTGTGTGGTGTTGGTGCAGGGTGGACCCCTGGGAGTGTTACCAGGACACCTGGCAGACCACCTGCAGCGTGCTGGAGCATCACCGCGACCTGATGAAGGTCAGGAAGAGTTCTTTCAACATGAACAGCTGTCTCTCTGTCTGTCTGTCTCTCTGTCCGTCTGTCTCTGTCTGTCTCTCTGTCTGTCTGTCTGTCTCTCTCTGTCTGTCTGTCTGTCTCTCTCTGTCTGTCTGTCTCTCTGTCTGTCTGTCTGTCTCTCTCTGTCTGTCTGTCTCTCTGTCTGTCTGTCTCTCTCTGTGTCTGTCTTTCTCTGTCTGTCTGTCTGTCTGTCTCTCTGTCTGTCTGTCTGTCTCTCTCTCTCTCTGTCTCTCTGTCTGTCTGTCTCTCTGTCTGTCTCTCTCTCTGTCTGTCTCTCTGGAGTGTTGATGTTGATGTCTTCCCTCCTCAGAGAGTCACCGGCTGTATTCTGTCTAACGTCAACACGCCATCGACGACCCCTGTGATTGGTCAGCCACAGAACCAGACTCCTCCCATCTACCAGAACCACAACAACATGACCCACAAGCCCACAGCCAGTGAGTCTCGTCCCTCCAGGGATCAATGAGTCCATCAGGTGTCATTCTGGATCCGACCGTTAACGAGCTGTTGTGTCTCTGTGTGTCAGTCAAACTGTGGGGGAAGGTCAGCGAGAGTCTGGGGAAGATCTGCTGCGTCCGTCCTCACATCGAGCGCTTCACCTTCGTCGGTGAGTCCAAACATTCAGAGAGGAAGAACCAGCTGCCACGGCCCGTTAGCCAGAGCTCATCCTGCCAGCAGACAAGCTTATACAGACCAACATTTATGTCTTTATTAACAACAAGCTAGAAACACAAATCTGAACATTTGGGGTCCAGTTTTCAGTTGTATGTTGAGACAGAACTGTGCTTATGTTCTGCTCGGGTTTAGGCACAAAGAGCACGATCATGTCAGGGCTCAGAACCTGGTTCTGTCCCCACAAACATGCAAAATGTCAGAACGCAGTGTTGAACAGTGGTCTCTGGCTCACCAGTACAGATTAACAATATGTGGTATTAACCAATATCATTAACGATGGCTCGGTTCTGTTCAGTGTCCCAGCAGAACCCGGCTGTGAGTGAGCCTGCTGAACGGTAATGTTTTATATTCCACCGACTGATGAGAGATGCACGGTGCTGCAGACACGTCGCAGCTGGACTCTGGATGAATGATCTGTAGTAACTGTCTGAACTGGCCCCTCTGGGCCTCCATACTCGTGTCTGAGCTGATGATGTTCTGTTTGGCCCCTCTGGGCCTCCGTACTCGTGTCTGAGCTGATGATGTTCTGTTTGGCCCATCTGGGCCTCCGTACTCGTGTCTGAGCTGATGATGTTCTGTCTCTCTGTCAGATGAGAATGCGAACCTGGGCACCGCCATGAGGTACGAGGAGATCGGTGAGTCGTGTCTTCTCTCTGGCCCTGAACACTCGGCTGTGTTGTGTTTCCTTCCTGTCTGGTTGTTTGTGTGCAGTAAACATGTTGTTTACTCTGTTTGTGTGCAGTAAACATGTTGTTTACTGAGGGCGTGTCTCTTTCCTCCTGCCTGTTTGTCGTCTGTAGAGTTACGCATCTTGCTCCTGTGTGGCAGTGATCTCCTGGAGTCCTTCTGCATCCCTGGCCTGTGGAAGGACAGTGATGTAAGCACACTGTAGCCCCGCCCCCACCCTGCCTTTAACCCCGCCCCACTCCACTATGTGGCCCCGCCCCTCAGCTCTTTCCTCTGACCCGTATCGTGATAACCCACGGGTCGTTTCGATGTTGTCGATGAAGGAAACATCTGCAGATCGAGAGGTCGACCCGGAGCATGCAGCGTTCTGTTCTATGACCTGCTAACAAACAAACCAACATGCTAATAAGAATGCTATGCTAGCTGTTAGCAAGAGTTAGATTCATGATGAAACTAGAACATTTAATCATTTTAAGAAGTTTTTGCAGATGTGAAGAAACGAGTCGACAAAGATTTGGCTTCAGTCACATCAGAGACACTCAGATAAAATATGTTTGTGAATTCTGACCAACCCAATCAGATCGGGTCCAGAATGTGTCATAAAGCCGGTGCCTTCAGACCCCAGACCCGGAGGCGCTGACGGCGGCTCTCTCTCTGGTTTCAGATGGAGGTGATCGTGGGGGATTTTGGGATCGTGGTGGTTCCTCGTGACGGAGCCGACACAGAGCGGATCATGAATCACTCCTCCATCCTTCGCAAGTACAAGGTCAGAACAGAACCTCAGCGCCACAGCTGCTGCCGTCCAGCTGGACTCTGTCGTTAGAGAGACATCCTGTTTCATTGTCTCGTCTCGGCTGTTGTTTGGTTTCAGGACAACATCATCGTGGTGAATGATGAGAAGACCCACCCGATGTCCATCGTCAGCTCCACCAAGAGCAGGTGAGCATTTACCTCTTCATGTTGAGACTGTTATATACATCTGAGTAGAAACATGGAGTCTGTTAGTCTCAGTGATGTTTGTAGAGCAGGAGGTGACATCTGGCTCCAAGAGCTCAGGACCTTAAAGATGCTCTGAAGCTAACTGAAGCTAACTGAAGCTAGCTGAAGCTAACTGCTACAACCACACTGTTTCCTTTATACATGTTTATTTCTTGTGTATATTTTATTTAAATGAGCGTATTTCATGTTTCATGTTTGCTGTGGAGCTGCTGACTGAACCTCAGAACAGAACATCGGGTCGCGTGTCTTCATGTGAATCCATCGGGTTCGCTGAGAAATAGTTTGCTTGTTGCCTTTTGTAGGAAACATGCTTGCTGCAGGAAGTGATGAAGAGTTTAGCAGGTTAAATATTAAATATTCAAACCGCTGTACTGTCTCTCCTCCTCTTCCTCCTCTTCCTCCTCTTCCTCCTCCCCCTCCTCCTCCTCCTCTTCCTCAGACTGGCCCTGCAGCACGGTGACGGTCACGTCGTGGACTACCTGAGTCAGCCGGTCATCGACTACATCCTGCAGAGTCAGCTGTACATCAACGCCTCGGGATAGAGACGACGGGCCGGCGCATGAGAACAGGAGGAGTGGGGGGGCGGTACCTACAACCACCATCATCGTTACAAATTTGACCCCGCCCCCTAAAAAACGACATCGTCCTTCTCTGTCTTCTGTGTCAAACATATACTCTTCTTTGAGCTGTCGCTTTCCACCCGGAGCATTCGTGTCCCTCCTTCTGTCTGTGTCATGTGACTTTACCATCGGGGGGAGGGGGGCATTTTGGGATGACAGGGGGCTGCTGGAGAGGAGGTACGGAGGTAATCCCAAAGGGCTGCGGAGGTCACTGATGTATTTTTGCTCTGGCGGCAGTGTTTTCTCACTCTCTGTTTTCTGTCTTTATTAAAGTTTGGGGGTGCATGACACTCAGCCGGCATGCTCAACTCTTCTTGTGTGTCAGGGCGCCGATCAGCTGGAACACCACAGGGTCTGCGGGCCTCGTGCAGGAACAGCAAACCTTCTTTTTAGAGTCACCTTGAAAAATATCGATATTTTGGATAAACTGTCTCAACGTGGAGGGAACAAACTATAGATTTTTATTAAAAGCCGACAACGACATACGACTTTTCTGTTTCTGGACAGCAGCAGAGAACGAGACTCTCTTCATGTCAGACCTTTAAAATAATGTGTCAAGTCGCTGAGAGCGCGAAACTCCTTCACCATTTCAAATGTTCACCATCAACATGTATCAATACATCCACATTTTTAACATCATTAGTGTTTCATACACAGTGATGCTGGAGTTCAGACAGGAAGTCACCTCACAACACATCACAACAATCGCTAGCACGTGCTTTCACCTGTAGCTGCTCAAGCTAACACTAGCTCTGCTGCTAACATTAGCTCTGCTGCTAACATTAGCTCTGCTGCTAACATTAGCTCTACGAGCTGATCGAAAAGTCTCCAGCTGACTAAAAAAAAACATTTGTTGCTCATTTGTTTTAATTGAGAATGAGCAAAGTTTTTAAGCATGCCGATGACATCATGCTAACAGGCTAAAGCTAACAGGTAGCCTAAAACATCAGCGTCAACGTCAGCAGCTAAATTAATAACGTGAGTCATTATTTCACTGTAGAACAAAACAAACCTGATCAAACAACAAAGATTTCTTCTTCTCTGTTTGTGGTCCGAGTGTCGTCACATGAGTTTGACCTCCGGCTTCAGTCGCTGAAGTCTTCAGTGTGGCGGTTCACTCTGTTTGGGCGCCATGAACACATGAACACACTGATACGTTTAAATAAAGTCGGACCACCAGTGTCTCGTTCTGTCTGCTGATGTCCAACGCGACTTAAACTCACTGTCAACTTCTAATATTTATTCTCTGGTGACGTCGTTGTGACTTAAACTCAATAAACGTCCTGATGAAGACGTCACAGCGTCGACTGCTCGTATGTTCTTGCACGAGGCCTCGCTGTCGACGGCCGACAGAGATCAATAACTCGTTGATCATCTCAGCCGGTCGACAGGTCGCTCAGCTCGCGGCTCTGCCTGAAGTCGTTCTGTAGCGACAGCTGTACGTAGAGACTGGAGGGTCGGAGTTCAGGTCAACATTTAACCTCTCACCTGCAGGTAACCATGGCAACAGCAGCGCTGCTTCAGGCTCAGTCAGGATGATAAAATAATAACTGAGCAGGACTTTAGTGCCAAAATCAAAAATCACTGTATGTTTCAATAAATAAGTCAATATGTTATTAAATGATATGAAACACAGATGTAGGCGTTAATTAATTTATTAAATGTGACATGAAGCCTTTTAACTTGTTGCGGTTTTTATTTTTATTTACTTTCCCTTTTTTCACAATTTAAAAAACACTTTTTCCTTTTTGCAGTTTTTAAATTTTTTCAATAAGCAAAAACAAAAGAATATAAAGTGGGCGGAGCTTCTGTTTTTGAGTATAAATGTGTCATTTAATGAGTCCCAGAAGGAAACAACAGAAATATAGGCAAATAAATTAATGAAAAATGAAACGGGAAAGTTGATAAATAAATAAAACAAATTAAAACAAAAATATTAATTCATGTCACATTTTGTAAATTGATAAAATCCTATTGATCAAATTTTGGGTTCATTTAACGGCAACTTGATTACTTATTGATCCACTGATTGATTGATTTTTGATTTTTGCAGTTTGTTTCAGAAGGTCCTGGAATCAATGACACGTGGTGATGATGATGGTGATGATGATGGTGATGATGATGATGATGATGATGATGATGATGGTGATGTGTTAAGGGTGTTTTTTCTTCTTCATGTGCTCCTGTTAGCTCCTGTTAGCTCCTGTTAGCTCCTCCTGTTAGCTCCTCCTGTTAGCTCCTGTTAGCTCCTGTTAGCTCCTCCTGTTAGCTCCTCCTGTTAGCTCCTGTTAGCTCCTGTAGACTGCATGCGTAGACAGTTTGGTTCTGGCATGAATGTTTCTCACTCGGTAGATTTTGATCTGTTGTGAATGTGTTTACAAACAGTAAATATATAAATATATATAAATATGAAGATAACATCCAGCGGGGCGTCATCATCACCGTGCGTCCATTTTCTATTCACTCTGTATATGTACAGATCTGTAACGCCTCATCAGTGTGAGAGTGTGTGTGTGTGTGTGTGTGTGTGTGAGTGTGAGAGTGAGTGTGAGTGTGAGAGAGTGTGTGTGTGTGTGTGTGTGTGTGTGTGTGTGTGTGTGTGTGTGTGTGTGTGTGTGTGAGGTCTCATTCTGTGACCATGTATCTGAAAGTGAACCTTGTTTGGTGTATTGATCGGCTGTTTGTTGCTCTGACTTCTTTTGATTGTAAAACGTGATGCACTCTTAACAATGATGTGTCGTCTTCTTTTGTGTGTGCGTGTGTGAGATGTTATTAAAGAGACAGTTCACACAATGATCCAAGTCTCCAGCAGCCTGGAGAGCTCAGATCTATTGGACGTTGTTCAAACCATCGACACGATCAGACCGATCAATGACATTTACATTTATCAGACTCTTCTGTCCAAAGTGACTGACAGTAATTCACACACAGATGGTGGCGGCTGCCATGCAACACCAGCACATCAGGAGCAGTCTGAGGTTCAGTGTCTTTCACAAGGACACTTCGACATGCAGACCGGGGGAATCGAACCAGCGACCTTCTGATAACAGAACACTGGCTCTACTCCTGAGCCACAGCCACAGATATCTGATTGTGTTAATGTTCCGAACTCCATCTCATGTAGTTTCTCTAGTTACTGACTTATTCCATCTGCACAATAATTAGAATCATATTATATGTTTTTGATGTTTTGTGGCAGAATTCAGCTTCATGAAGAACTGTCAAAGTGATGAATGTTATCAGAGCGATAAATAATGAGACGAGATGTGAAGTATAAAAGTGCAGCAGGTTTTATTTGAGAGCAGATACAAAACATAAATATTTGAGGAACAGAACAAATGAAACACTGATTTTAAACTGATTCACTGTACAGATATAAATATAACACGTTTACAGTCACACGTCGTTATCAGAGATACAAACACAGAACATTTTGTCTACGAGCCGGCTGACTGGTCGTCTGAGCCTTTTTAAATTACTTGATGAAACCAACTCATTTTTGTTTTAGAAACTACATAACAGTTCATATAGCGGGTCTCAGGACTCTGTGGAACCAGAACCTGGCAGCAGGGACCGTGTCGTGTCTCCTGGCGGTCCTCAGGGCTCCTCGATGGGCGGGCTGTTGTAGCAGCCGGCGGGGACGGAGTCCAGGATGTCCTGCAGGTTGTCGATGTCTCTCAGGATGGTGTCAATGTCCAGGTTGATGCCGGTCAGCTGGCGCCGCTGGGCCGACTCCTTCTGCTCCATGTCCAGCAGCCGAGGACTCAGATCCCCCTCCACCTCCCTCTGAGCGCCGGCCAGAGAGTCCTCCAGCTGCTTCAGGCGGTCCTCGTCCACCACGCCGGTCTCATCTGAGGAGGAGAAGAAGAAGAAGAAGAAGAAGAAGAAGAAGAAGAAGAAGAGGGTCAGAAAGCTGCTCTAAGCCGTCCTGTAACTGTGACCTGATCCAGGTTGACGTGACGTTTGGCCACCGGGGGGCAGCAGAACATTGTTGTCTTTCTTAAATTGCTTCTGTGTTTTATCAGCATGTATTCCTGATAAATGTTCACATTTTATTTACTGATTCATATATTTATAAATGTTTTAATTTACTTATTTCTTTATATTCATCACCTTTTGCATAATAGAAAATAACTAATACAGTAATTAATTCAAGAATGAAATTAAGTAAAATAAATAAATAAAAAAGCTAAAATTAATTACTGCCAACTTTATTTTAAATATTATTTTAAGATAAAGTTTTATTTCGGCAGCTTCAGTCCTCCATATTTAACAAATAAATATATCAGCTAAAAACAATTATCTGAAAGCTAAATGCTAAATGCTAACGTGGGGAAACATGATTTATTGTTAAGGTCCCACAAGTCACTAAACTTCAGTGTATGACTCATTTTGTGACACGAGGACCATCGAACCGCCTCCACAGATCGGATCAGTAGAAGACAGAGCGGCTCGGTTCTGTTCAGTAAGTAAAGTTGGACTCACTCATGTTGTCCAGCAGGGCGGAGATGTCTCGCAGCACGTTCCCCACAGCAGCTCGGGTCTGTTGGGCGTTGTTGTGCGCTGCAGCCGCTCCGAGCGCCGCCTGTCGAGGGAACATTTACATCACTCAGTGTTTCTGTGACTCTCACAGACGAGACCAAGGACTCGGATACTTCAGTAAAAGTACTAAAACGACTGTGAATACTGTAACAAGTACATTTACACATTAAATACATGTGTGGAAGTCAAATCAGGAAAATGTACTTAAAGTTTTTAAAGTAAAAGTACTTGTGTTGTGTAGTTTGTTTCGTAAAATACTTCTGACTACACTGAGTACTCAGTAACATTGGATCCCTCACCTGCTCAGCGTCAGCCTCCAGCCTCCTGGCAGCCTCCAGCTCAGACTTCAGGTCTTCAGCTGCACCAACGGCCTTCGTCTTCAGGTCCTTGGACTCTCGGTTCAGTTTGCTGGCTTCGTTCAGCAGATTGTCCGGAGACGGAAACGACCCCACTGCCCCCTGAAGGACGAACACAGTCAGTCAGTCAGCTCAGAGTCGAACCAGCTCACACAAACTCTTTGTTTCACAGCAGCAGGCAGAGGAACGGGTCTTTGTAGGAATATTAACTGCCCTCAAACTGTGAAGAGCCACCAGGTGGAGCCAGAACCACGCGGCTGCAGGCGGCGACACCCATACCATGATTCAGAAACAGGCTTTTTACACATTGTTGGACCCAGAAAAAGAAACTGGAATCCATCTTCTCTTCTAACTCTGGTTGTTTTATAAGAGTAGTGATGATTGGTGGTTACCTCCAGACCGTTGAGCTGGTTCTCCAGCAGGTTGATGGTCTCCAGTGCTTTGTCGTAGTTGTTGGAAACGTCTCCCAGGACGAACAGCGTCTCATCGTTGTTGTTGACGGCCTGCTGGATGGTGGCGTTGATGCCGGGAAGACGCTTGATGGCGGCGTCAGCCAGAGTTTTGCCGTTGGCGATCTGTTGATCGAAGCCTGCGGAGGAAGTCGAGGAGTCAGTCTGGAGCTTTTGGAGGTTTCAGAGAAAACAAAGAGTCTCTTCAGACGGTCTGTTTACCTTTCAGGGTGTTCAGGGCGTTGTCCAGCTCCTCCGTGTTGCTGTTGATGCGGTTCAGAGCAGCTTCAGTGTCGGCCTTGGCGACGTCCACTCGGTCCACCAGCTTCTTGGCGTCCTGCGGACAGATCACATGGACATCAACATACTGTGACAACTCCACAACAAAACTCTGACTAATGAAGCTCTGCACACATCGAAGCGTCTGTGTGTTTACCTCTGTGGACTGTACGACACTAATGTGATGATTGTTTTTTTAGTTTTAGTAGTTCATTTTGATGACTTCATGTTTTTATGTTTACTGTTCATGTTAATATTGGACAGTCTGTTTCCCATCAGTTTAGTTCTCATGAAACCTTGTTGACATAGTGACGACATGTGGATGCTACTGCGGCTGGAGAGCAAACAGCTAACATGCTAGCTAACAGTTAACAGATAAAGGTAGTCTACAAAAACTGGATACCAAGACAGCTGGATTACTAATAGTTAGCTAACAGGCCTGGACTAGATTCCCATAATCCTTCAGTACCTGTTGGGCGAGCTTGCCCTTTGCCAGCAGGTCCTGCGCGGCGGCCTTGTCTCGCTGCACGCCGTCCTTCATCGTCTGGAAGTCTTCGATGTTTTCGTCCACCGCACCACTCAGACCGCCCACCTTGGAAAGCATGGTGTCCGCCGCCTCCTGAGCATGATGGGAGAACACAGAAGGTGAGAGACTGAACAGAACTTAAAGAACTTTCTCATGATAGTTTCCTTCAGTCAGGACATTTTACCCTCCAGTTACCTTCAGGGACGGTGGGATTCCTCGCTCCATGTCGGCGATGTCTTTCAGCATGCCGTCCGCCATTTTGCTCTCGTCTCTTGCCTCGCTGCTGAGTCGGGATGCCTGGTTCTCCAAACCCTTCGACCGGGCTGAAGTCTGGTCATACCTGAACACACAGATGTCATCAGTCACAGTCTCCTGGATTATTGAACTATAGGACCAGATCATTTATTGTTCCTCCGTCAGGAAACTCAGGTTTTAATCCTCTCAGCATACAGACTGACAGAAGCGACTCACATAGTTTTCAGGTCTCCGATCAGCTCTTTGACTTTGTTCTCTTTGTTCATGAGGTTTCGGACCAGAGCCAGACTCTTCTGCGAGTCACTCAGAGCGTCAGTGGCAGTTCGCTCCACATCACTGGCCGTCGACTGGTGTCTGCAGGACAGAGAGACAGGAAACACGATGTAACGGACCTGTTCGCAGTTCATCAATAAACTGAAGCACATGAAGAGAACATGCTGGACTCACTTATCAGCCAGGCTCATCGCTGTGTCCACCAAGGAAGAGAAGACGTTTGAGCCCACGGGAGCGTCTCCGAGAGGAACCTCCTGACAGGGACGGAGAGAAAAGTATAAGTAAAGTCAGCGGGAACACATCAGACCTCCGACAGTCTGAGTCAATGTTAGAATGACTGCATCACATCGTCTTACAGCTGCTCTGAGGTCAGCCTTGGCCTCGTCCAGTTTGCGTCTCATCTCCTCCATCAGAGTCTGGACCTCCTCCACCTTCGTCTTGTACGTCTGCTGTTGTTGTTTGATGTCGTCCGCTGCGTTGGCCATGTTTTGGATCTCCTGCCCCTCGACCAGCTGACTCCTGCTGATAGACGACAGACGACCCTGCAGGCTCTTCTCCAATCCTATTGGACACAGGAGGTGTGAAGTCATTTTCAGGTAATGTTGTCATCATGTGTGTTATGAAAGATCAGGGAAGTGTTTCCTTACCTGCGAGCTGGTTGGTGTCGTCCTGCAGTTTGTCCACCAGCCTCTTGGTGGCGCTCAGCGCAGCCTCGATCTCAGCGGTGTTGGCTGGCTTCAAGTCTCCGTCCATGTTTAAGAACAGAGTCTCCAGCTCCTTCAGTTTGGCAGCGTAAGCATCCATCTGAAACAAACACGTTCAACAAACTCACTACAACGGTTGTCTGGTTGCCTAATGTCACATGGTGAGTTCATGTTATTGATGGTATTAATGTGATGGGCTCAGTGTTCACAGCTCTACCTTTGACTTGATGGGGCTGAAACAGGAGGGACAGTCGGACCGTTGGCACTTGAGACCCTCGAAGCCTGGTCTGCACCGACAGTGACCCAAATCATCGCACTGCTGGGACTCAGATCCCTGAGCGTCACAGGCACACGCTGGTCCACAAAACAAGACGGGAAACAACTGTTAATAACTTTGAAGTCTTTTGTCCTTTACAGCTTAAATTACGTGTGTGTGATGTCGTTCTTACGTTTGCAGGCGTCGGTGGCTCGGCTGTGGTAGAAACCTCGCTCACAGCCCTCACAGTTCCAACCCTTCGTGTTGTTCATACACTTCAGACACTGGCCGCTGCGGCGATCGCAGCTTCCCGCAACTCTGATGTCGATGTGTCCATTACATTCGCAGGGCTGACAGGATTGCGGCAAAGTGTCGCCGCGTGGAGGTTCACCGTAGAAACCCTCCTGACAGACGTCACAGCGAGGACCTGAAGGACGATACAAACACTTTATCATCGTATTGTTGAGACTTTGATATCAGCAACAGTAAGCTGTTTCATCAATTGATCAGATCTCTGGTAACGTGATGATCCTGACACCTACCGGTGGTCCCGGTTGGACAGCCGTCACAACGTGGTCGCAGCGATCCGTCGGCCAGCGAGCAGGACACTCCCTCCGGACAGGGACACTTCACACAGGTATGAGGCTGCCACGGGTCACGGTACGACCCGTCGGGGCAGCTCAGCTCTCCGGTGGTCTGGTCAGCAGAGTAACAGTCTCCGGTCTGCGGGTCACAGCTGCCTCCTCTGCAGCTGCAGGGCTCACAGAGGCTGAAGGCTCCGTCAGCAGGAATCCTTCGCTTGAAACCAGCTGAGCATCGCTCGCAGAACTCACCCTCATATCCTGGTGGGCAGCTGCAGGTCTGAACCCAACGGGCCGGGACACCATCGCCACGGCGAGCCGACACTAGCTGCACGTTGTCAAGGTAACCGCGTCCTGAACAGACAACAATCAATAAAGATCAACATCAAAATACTCTGAATCAGACAGGAGCTGATGATGGAGCTCATTCTGAAAAATGGAAGGAGCTGCGTGCGACTGCTGAAACTCACCATTTTCACCAAATGTTGCCCGGATCTTGATTGCAGTAAGGTTCTGTAGAAGCTTCTGGAACTGGAAGGCAGAGATCCGAGGCCTCCACCTGCTGCCAGGCTGCTCGTCCAGTCTGTTCAGAAGAGACAGAAGATACGATTTCACACTTCACAACACAAACTGAGCCGCTGGGATCATCCTGCAGTCCTGCCACACGCCAGGGTTCTTCAGGTTCTACTAGTTCTGGATACTGAATCTGGTTCCCTCAACTGTGACAGACAAGAATGTTCTGACCTGAATTATTGTCTGACCTGAAACTGTAGTTGATCTTCTGTCCACAGGGGACGATGGATCGCAGGTCACCCAGCGAGGCCGAGACTCGTTGACCGGCACCTTCCAGGATCACATCATTGGTGGACGGGTGTCGGACGCCGCGGTCCAGACGGAGCGAGAAGGAAAAGTTCTGACCATAACTCAGCAACTGGTTCCCCAGATAAGGAGCTGCAGGAGAGGAGAGACACACCTGGTCAGGACCAGACAGGACCGGACAGGACCGGGGAGGACCGGGGAGGAAAGGAATTGAAGGAAGACAAGAACGTGAAAAAGACGGGGAAATTAAAGACAGTAAGAAAGAAATAAAAAGAAAGAAAGAGCAGATAATAAGAGGAAGAAGAAGTAGGCGGGGTTTGTTCTCACCTGGGGCGTACAGGTAAAGTGGCAGGCTGTTCTTGGAGATCACCTCCAGGTCCTGGTGTTTCGGTGACCAGCGGAAGTGGACGTCATCAGGCGTAGCACCCTGTGCTGTCGCCGCCCTCCATCCCTCCGGACCTGAGAACACAACACAGTCCATCACACGTTATCACAGTGTTATCTGAACTTTTATTTTGAAATTCAACCCAGGGTCTACTGTCCAAATTGTTAGGGTATCTTTTATTATGAAGGAAAGAGGTGAAAGGTTACCTTCTGCGAAGGTGGAGGTGATGCTGTGGACGGAGTAACCGGACTGTGCAGAACAGCTGCTGCTGTGTCCGTAACAGAAACACGGCGAGGTCAAACTCCCAGAATCCTCTCTGGGCTGACGGCTGGAAGAACACAACAATCAACAGGAAGTCAGACACACAACTGGAAAAAGTGTTGCTTCATTAACGAGCTGCTGATGTAAATGAGATCATTTGAAGGCGTCTGTGTTTCTTCACCTTTGCGTGCAGCCGTTCGGTCCGATCTGTGATCCGTCCGGGCAGCGGTCGCATTTGTCTCCGGTGACTCCGTCTCTGCAGCTGCAGCGCCCCCTGCTGTCACATGTGGCGCCGACGGATCCTGAAGGGAAGGAAACAAGTTGAGAAGTCCGAGCTTCAACATAACACTGAGCAGTTTCCCTGTTCAAACCAGTGGGTGTGTCTTTAGGACAGGTGTGTGTTGTGGTTGCTCACCTGTGGGGTTGCAGCTGCAGCGTGTGCAGCTCAGTCCCGCCCCCTTCAGGTAGAAGCCGTCCTTGCAGCGTTCGCAGTGTCGTCCCTCAGTGTTTCCCTGGCAGTCCACGCAGTGCAGACCCCAGGCGTCCCGCAGGCAGTATCGAGACCTCCCGTTGCAGTTGCAACGCGAAATAGCTGCAGGAGGAATCACGTTTATTAATCGAGGTTGTTGCAGAAACTTCCGTCTCGTCTGGTTGTCGATGTTTTGAGGTATTTTTAAATATTGTTCTGGATTGTTTTTGTTTTTTTCATGGCAGCTGTTCTGTTAAGGTCGTCTTTTATTCATTCAGATAATTAAGAGCTCGTCTTCTGAATGTCCTGCTCTGTTGTAGCTTTTTTAATTTTCTCTGCTATTAGGTAATTACAGTGAGTATATAGATACAGTCATGTGATTTAAAAACTCCTCTTTTTAACACAATACGTAGATACAAGCCAACACATGAACTGACGGATATAAGCTGCTGTGTGTAGATGAGTTTGCATGTTGATCACGGTCACAATGTGAACGACATTCAGGTGATTTACTCCGACAGTCGAAGCAGTTCAGGAGCTGAAAATGAAAAGCTGAGCAGGAATAACTTGTAACCAGAGTGTTTGGTTTCCTGCAGAGCCCTCTGAGGTTTAACCAGCATCACAGATGTTTACAGAGGTTGAGGCGTCTCGTGTGATCTGCGGTTTGTTCACAGATCTCAGAGAGCTGCAGACAAATCGTCATGCACAGATTTGACCCACACAGCCAACGCCTCTACTGCCGGCAGTGATCTGAGAAGACTTCATCCATAAAAGCTTCATTTAAATTCACCATCAACAGGCTGCTACTTGTTGCTGCTGCAGCAAAGAGCCGTGAAGCCTGTAGAGGTGAAGTTACATAATGACAGGGAGGGAAACTGAATCTGGGGCCTGAACCAACCTGCAGGACGGCTGATGGAGCAAACACGTGTCTTAGATAAATATTGTGTGACTTTAAACTGTGACTTCAGTACAACTGAATGAGAGAAATGAATCTCCTGACACGCAATGTGGTGTGAGAGGTTCTGTGCAGCTATTACCTGAAACAGCTAACATAGTTCACCACGTTAGCTGGCTCGCTACCCGGTTACTACAGTTACTACAGTTACTACAGTTATTAGTGTTACTACAGTTACTACAGTTACTACAGTTATTAGTGTTACTACAGTTACTACAGTTACTACAGTTACTAGTGTTACTACAGTTACTACAGTTATTATTGTTACTACAGTTACTAGTGTTACTACAGTTACTACAGTTACTACAGTTACTAGTGTTACTACAGTTACTACAGTTATTAGTGTTACTACAGTTACTAGTGTTACTACAGTTATTAGTGTTACTACAGTTACTACAGTTACTACAGTTATTAGTGTTACTACAGTTACTACAGTTACTACAGTTATTAGTGTTACTACAGTTACTACAGTTACTACAGTTATTATTGTTACTACAGTTACTACAGTTATTATTGTTACTACAGTTACTACAGTTACTACAGTTATTATTGTTACTACAGTTACTACAGTTACTACAGTTATTATTGTTACTACAGTTACTAGTGTTACTACAGTTATTAGTGTTACTACAGTTACTACAGTTACTACAGTTATTAGTGTTACTACAGTTACTACAGTTACTACAGTTACTAGCCTGGTCACTAACTGGACAATAAGTTCAGGCTATTATAGAGATTTTTTAAGAAGTTTTTCTTCTCCATCTGTTTTATAAAAACAATTAAACCAGAGCATTTGTGAACAAATACAGTACATTTGTAGCTATCAAGTGGCAGAAGCTTACAAGGCGAGTTCAACTTGTGAACAGGCTCACTACCAGTGACAGAAGCAAGCTGACGAGCTTGGACAAAGTTTGTTCAAAGCAAAGGTTTTTATTCATTTTATTCAAAGGTTTTTATTCATTGAAAGGTTGTTGTTGTTTTTTTAAATAAAAGCAGCAAGTTTGTTCAGAGATATTATCACAGAAAAGGTTTCTTCTCTGTTTTTCTTTTTGTTGAAGCAACTGAATAATAATAATAGCACTAACATTATCAAACAGCTGGACTACATAGCCAACGAAAAACAGAATTTCTTTATTTTTAAGATTAAATTAAAACTATTGGTAACATGTCAAACTAACACATGAGTTTTGTGGCTCAGTTGTTCACTGAGGAGAGACAGGCTCAGTTTCAGTTTCCAGGTCTGGGATGTCTTTCGCCTCGCTGAGCACAAAGACTGGAGGAAAAAGATCTGTCTGGTTTTCTGGGTTTGATCAGATAGTGTTGACGATAAGAACAAAGTGACTAACACCGGCCTCGGGCCTCGACAGTCCTGATCCTGATGCAGCTGAATCAGCTCCTCAGGCTGCTGGTTCAGCTCCTCAGTGTCAGTCTGACCCTGCAGGTCTGATGAGGTGTGATTTCTCCACACGTCTAATGTAAGCGTTCGGAGGGTGAGGTGACTTAAAGGTGCGTCTGTTTGTTCTCCTGTCTGACCGTCGGGACGCGGTCCACCTCAGACCGGCTTCTGATTCCGGTCTCTGCGGTTCAGAGTTCAGCTGAGCATGATGCAGCGTGACTCACTCTGTGATAACACTTAATGTTCATCTGAGCGCCGCCGGCAGCGATGAGCTCAGCTGTGACGGCTTTATAGGACAGTTTCCAACTTGTGTCTGTCTGGAAGGATTCCTCCCTCAAGACACACACACACACACCTACACACACACACACACACACACACACAAGCACAACAGGAGTGTGATCACCTGAGGAACCAGAAACACACTGCTGTTACGTCACAGTCATGGAAAGTTTAATCCAACAGGTTCATCCTCAGACATCAGGAGGAGAAACTGTGTCTGAAGATAAACCTCCTGTTGTGTTTGTGCTCCAGGTGACATGATCACAAATATACGTCATAACTCGTTAACCACCTTTAAACTTCACGATTAACTCCAAATATCATGAGAATGAACTTTTTCCTCAGAAAACCAGAAATGATTCTGTGAAACCTGATAATACGACACATTATCTGATTAACTACGTCAGTGATTTGTGTGTTTTTATCATCATACAAATCATACGTGAGACAATAATTAATAATTGATTAATAATCGTCAGCAGTCTTCATTTTCTCTGTTTAAATGTCAGGTGGCTGTTAGCTAGCCGCTAGCTGAGGATCGTTAGCTCACCAGGGAAACATAACAAACATCAACAATCTCGTTATTTAAAGCAAAAACGTTGTTATCGATTGTTTCTGTCTGATATTAATCAATGATTTGGTGAATCAGAGGATTCTGATGAAGCAGACGGTGAGGAAGTTCAGTCTGGACCTTAAACTGTCCACTGACCCGCTTTCTCCAGAACTTTCTTCCACGCGACACAACGCCAGTGTGGTGAAAAGTATCCATCAGTCATACTCGAGTAAAAGTATCTGATAGTTAGTATACTTAAGTATCAAACGCAGCAGTAAAATTAAACATGTATCGATAATGTATCCAATGGATCAATAGGTGATCAGCTTTGACAATTTATGGATTCAAATTGTTTCCTGTTTTTTTATTCAGTCACCGATAAAATGAATTAACTCAAATAACGCTGTTCTACAAAGTAACTAGTAACTACAGTTAACAGATACATGTAGTGGAACATAAGTGGAGTAAATGTACTTAGTTACACTCCATCACTGGACGGTGCTGCTGAGAGTTCTGTAGTGATTCTGATCAGGTTCTGTTCAGTTAACATGTTTCATGTGGTTCTGAAGAACCTGACAGTAAAACAGAGGTTTGACGTAAAATCACATGAAGAATCTGTGACTGTGAATAAAATACGTTATTTTCATGTAAAAATAAAAATGTTCAAATTCAGACTGTAATTCATTGATTAGTTTCGATCAAATTAGTGACGATCAATAGTGTGATTGAGGATTTTTGGTCCTTTTTTACAGTGTTAAGATTTGTTTCTGTCAAATGTATCAGGAGCCTCTGACGCTGACGGTTACCTGAGCACAGGTGAGCTGCAGCCGTCACTCCTCATCAGTGCATCATTATAACTGTGACAGGTAATAACTTCCCTCCCTCAGGGGGAGGCAGCTCCCGCTCACTGCTCAGCCTCACCCAGCGGAGCCTCCCCCTCTCTGCTCCTCACCCAGCAGAGCCTCCCCTCTCTGCTCCTCACCCAGCGGAGCCTCCCCCTCTCTGCTCCTCACCCAGCAGAGCCTCACCCAGCAGAGCCTCACCCAGCGGAGCCTCCCCTCTCTGCTCCTCACCCAGAGGAGCCTCCCCTCTCTGCTCCTCACCCAGAGGAGCCTCCCGCTCACTGCTCCTCACCCAGCAGAGCCTCCCCTCTCTGCTCCTCAAATTTACTCTTAATCACGTGTAACTGAGTATTTCCACTGAACTACAGTCTGACATTAGTTACTAGTTACTTTACAGATTACATTCAGAGTTTCATTGATCAGATAAAAACAGTGATTACATGTAAATATATGGATCAGTTAGTTTCTGACTTTTACTCGAGTACTCGTCATACAGAGACCTTCACTCTGACCAGTGAAGCTCGAACACCTGAAGTTCTGCTGAAGTTCTGTGTGTAATCAGTGTCTGATCCATGTATTGATCTCTGAGTGACATCACAGATCTTAACTGGGTGTGAACTCTGCTGTGACTGTCAGAGGTTCTGCTGTGTGTCGAGGTTCTGCTCTGTGTGTGTGTTCTGCTGTGTGTCGAGGTTCTGCTGGTGCAGCTCAGGTACTTACAGTAATAAGTGAAGGTGGTCTGGACGGAGCAGACTGCAGTCAGAAGCCCGCAGAGTGAAATCCAGCTGCTGCTCTTCATGTCGTGTAAATCCTCAAAGAAAAGTTCTGGACTGAATCTCGTCTGAGCGCCAACGAGAACAAGAACTGGTCCGGATCCTCAGACCGCCCGCTTTTAACTCCTTTGCTGCTGCAGGTCTGAACACGCTGCGCACACTCACATGTGATTCACACACACACACAGTCATATCCTGACTGTGTGTGTGTGTGTGTGTGTGTGTGTGTGGGACAGACCCGGGCGTTGTTCTGGACCGTCACTGGGAATCTTCCACCATATTTACATTCTGATGACACAAAGATGTTTGTCAGGACTCGGATCAGAGACGGACTTTGTTCCTGAAGTGGAACATATTCAGATTCAGATTCTATATTAAACCGAGTGCTGCTGAACCCGGGTCAGACTGAACCGGCTGGACTGGGCCAATAAAACCTCATCAAACATTAATGCAGGGCGCGTCTGTCCTCAGGAGCTGAGGTTAATGTGTAACGGGTGTGAGTACAAGTACCACGAACTATACTCAGGTACACAGAAATCTACTACATGGATTTAGTTACTTTCCACCACATTTACTCTCACCAGCGGTGGAAGTAACTAATTACAAATATTCATATTACTGTAATTAAGACATCAACAGTTTAAAAGTAACTAATACTCTGAGAGTCGTTGTACTTTTTATTAAGTGTTATTTTAATAACAGTAGTTTTAATTGTAATCAAGTAATATTTCAGTTCTGTAACTTTACTCGTCTCCAGTTCTGATTCATCAGAATCCTTTAAATGATTCTATGATTTCTTAATAACAACAGAATCCACCTGAACCACGAGTCACTGGTCCGCAGACAGTGTGTGTGTGTGTGTGTGTGTGTGTGTCGTCAGAGGTCCAACACTAAATCAGCGCCGGCGGCTCTGATTTCTGGTTGTGTGTCTTCTGCTGAGGAGTGTTTCCATCTGTAAACTGTGTCCTGAGGCGAAGGCTGTGACGGAGCGCAGACACACCCTGCACCGCAGACACACACACACACACACACACACACAGTCACAGTTACTCACACACACACACACCCTGTCCGTACCTGGTTACACACAAACACTTTCACCACCACTGATCTGCACAAAAACACTGCTGCAGGGCGCACACACGCACACACACACGCACACACGCACACACACACACACAGAGCCACGCCCGGCCTGCTCTTGTTGCCGTGTCAACACCACACCCTGAACACACACCTTATCAACACCTGGCTGCGTTTCTCAACCCTGAGTTCACTTTTGAGCTGGAATGTAACTGAGTACATTTACTCAGTACTGTGAGTACACGGGGACGTGTTTGGACTTTGCTCGTGTATCCAGAAGGAACACTGTCGTTTTCACTCCAGCACACTTACATGTTGTGGTTTCCTGACAGTCGTTACAGGTTTAATAAAAGCAGGAAGTAGAAACAGAACAAGTCGAGCTTCATCAGTGAAAACATAAATCTGCTGTCAGGTAAAAACATTCAGCACAGAGGATGAGGCGAGTTCACAGCAGGAGGCCTGGAGTCAGCTCATGAACAGAACAAGACCCAACAGAACAGCAGGCAGCGATGTTGGATCTTCGTCTGATAGGAGAACATCTGATGCGCAGGAAACAGGCTGATGGACATCAGGACTCTCTGGTGCTGAGAGAGCCTCTTCTACAGCTCCAAGGATGATTTACCATCAACGCAGTTTGGAATCTGACTCCTCCACACTGGACCAGTCAACCAGAACACGGTCGCTTTAGTCTTCAGAACAAAACCAGAACCTGCTTGCATCTGTTCAGATATCAATCTATTAATTTCATGAAACTAAGCTTCATACAAAACATGACATAGTTATTGTCCAATATATAATAAAGTGTGTTTATATTTAAAATACACATCAAGGAGGAAATTCCAGGTTTTATTTATTCATTTTATTTAATTATTTTTTATAAATATAGATATATCTGTATTTTCATAAATATATATATTTACTTGTATAAATATATATGAATGTAATTTTCATACATATAAATGTATTAATACATTAATACGTATTAGTACATTAGTTAATTGTCTCGCCACGACTTTACTCAGAAGTTAGTTAGAAGCCTGTAATAATCACTAAGTTATGTTAACATTTCATGGATTTAGCTTCAATATCAACGTTATGAATAAAAATGTGAATATTATGTTTACGTGGTGGACACACACACACACACACACACTTCGGGGGGCTGCTCACACATATTCACGCCAGAACTGAAAAATAAGGCCAACACTGTAAATCATTGGTGGTGATACAGTGCAAGGACTAATTAACTAACTTCCACTTGAGAAACAAAAAACAAGCACAAATAATATAAAGATTAGATCAATAAATTAATTAATTCAACAAATAAAAAAACAGCAGCAACATTTCATCTGGCAGTACAGTCCACAATTTATTTCAAGAGACTCGACGTCTTTAAAGCTTTTTTGTTCTTCGGTAAATTACATACAGAATCATAAAAAATATTGAGTTCAACCTCATTTGGAATAAACTGAAGAAATCTGGCTTTATGAATAAGAAGCTGACCCAGCAGACTCAGCAATTTTATCACATCATTAATTTCCTTATATTTAGATTCAACAATCAAAAATAAGACCATATCTTCTGTAATTGTGACCAGGATCTTATAAGACCCCCAAATTAATAAAGACACAAAGAGTCCAAAAGTTAGTAGAATGGAGACGTCCATAAATTAAATGAGAAAAGGACTCAACCTCTTCTTTGCAGAGGGAACATAAAGGGGACACATCGGGTCTAAACTAGGTAATGAATTCATTACAGGGATAGTATCTATGCAAGAGTTTAATATGAACTTCTTTAACTTTACCAGGGAGAAGAAATCTGTTAAATTGGGTCCAGACATTCCTGCTGATGTGAGGAAACATCTCTCTCCAACGATGGAAGGAGTTTAAAGGATACTGACTGTGAATAGAAATAAAAACTCTCCTTATATGAGCATTATTACAAGAACGTTCCTCAGAAGCCCTTCCACCGAGCCACAGTGCAGGAATCTTTCCTGAGAAAGGTTCATTCAGAAATGATGCCTTAATTAGAAACAGTAACTTAGTAGGTATACTTTTAAGTATTCTGGAATGCAAAGAGCGAGAGATATCTAACGCTCTTTGTTGGGTGAATTCTTCAAAACGAGCGAGATCCCCAGCATCATTTAGAAGCTCATAAATAAATACCTTGGTCATACAATTCCTTAAAAAATAGGGTCTTAATTTTGTATACAACATGTTGATTATTCCATAACACACGTGTGTGTGTGTGGGGAGAAGTTGCATTTGAAAGCGATTTTCCACGAGTCCAGGGCTTGTAAATAAAAGTATGTAGTAGAAATAAATATATATAAAGCAAAGAGTCAGGACATAAATACTGAGTGACATATAATAACAGACATATATAAATACACATTCTGATCGTAACAGAATAAAAGAGGATGTAATCAGCTTACAGACACATCAAGTAAAAAGGGGATTTCTTACAGGATTATAATTTCATAATAAAGAATGGTATAGCAGTCTGTAAACATGTGCATGACATCACATCACTCTGCACTGTAAAATCTACTATAATCTGATTTAAATATATTTCTTAAAGGGAAACCAAATGTATTTAATCCCGACAACATTTAGTGCTTTACACATGAATAATATGATTTTAAAGTCTATCTTTTGACACACATGGAGTCAGTGCAGTGATTTAAATAACATTAAACCAGAACTGAGACAAACACACTGAATACATTCTGTACAGCTACACTGAGGCTGCATATTGTGTGTTAAACTACTTTAGCTGCTCAGAATCACCTTCTAGCTGCTGACATACTAACATACTGAGACATTACTAACACAACATGGAGCCTGTTCGCTAACTGTGCTGTACTCAGATATTCAGCTGTAACGATGCTAGTATTAACAAGCTAACATTACACAGCACGTGGCGTCATGCTAACACTCTCCCACAGACACACGTTAGCTAACATGCAAACCTGTCTGTAAAAACACGACGATTAAATGACTCAGTCGTCTTTATGAGCTTGTTATACTGTCAGTACTCAGCTCTGACAGTTAGTGTGTGAGCTGAGGCAGAACCTGTAAACTCTCTGGACCAAAGAGCTTTTTGGATCAATTCCAGGTCCCGTTTTCATTATTATATTCGTAAGTAATCAGTTTTTAAAAGATTTCTTTAAAACAAACAAATAAAACTTCACCTGAGGCAAGTTTACTGATGTACAGTAGCTCCATTCAGACATGAACTCATTCTAACTGCTTTATATAAATACATCACAAATGATAAAAAGTTTGTTTTAAAATGTAACATTTCTCAATTCAGTTTGTGAATCCAGATATTTGTCTTCTGCAATTAAAAAAATGAATATTTAAAACCTTTTTAATTTGAACTATTTACCGATGGATTAACATTTTCTTTTATAATTCCTACTTTTATTACACATTAAAACATGAACGACACATTTATCACAATATTGAAAACTGTAATTAAGCCTATTTTAGACAAATATTTTATTTTATTAATGCCTATATTTATTGCACAATTAGTTCAATGCTTTATTACTATTTTCCGTGACACTTGTGGTCTGTTTGTGACAGAGAGACAAAACCCTCAATCGTACTCATTAACGACAAAATACTTTTTAAAAACAAAGATGGGAACATTAGTATTTGAGGAGTTTCTGCCTTAATGAATGAAAGAATATTCATGAGTTTGCTTAATTAAAGAAAAAACCTCCTGCTCCTGGTCGCGAGCAGCACAACATTTCCTACTGATCTGACAGAAAACATTAGAAACACCAGGCTTGTAGAATCAGTTTGACTCATTTATTGCTTCATCACAGACGGACAGAAACCAAAGCAGTCTGTGTTGTTGAGGATGTTCAGGAGTCTTACAGTCTGAGGACAGAAGCTATGTCAGCGGTTCCTTCTGGTTCTGTTAGTGTGTTCAGTATTCTCTGAGCTCTGAGCAGACACCTCACCTCTCCTGTCACTGATGGTCTGTGGATGGATGGATCACCTGCTGCAGACTCTTCCTGTCCTGGGCCGAGCACCAACCAGACAACATGTCAGTCCACAGAACTTGATGACAGGAAATCAGGATTCAGTTATGGGAACCGTCGTCCAGCTCGTCCTCAGCAGCCGGTTCCTCTGCCCACACTTTCAGCTCCTGGCTGCTCTGGTTCTGGAAAAAACCAACAGTGACCATCAGCACTCTGCAGGTATATCAGCCATGCTTGATCAACTCGTAAAGTCCAGGTGAAAGATACTCACACTTTCTCTTCAGGCTCCTGTGGCAGCTCGTCCCCATTGTCGTCTTGGTGATTCGTCCTTTCAACCGTCCATCACCTGCAAGATGAGAAAGAAGAGCAGTGGTAGTTTCACGCCTCTTTGTGCAGGTTTTGTGTCTATTTGTGGAGATTGTAGAGATTAAGTGTGTCATTATGGAGGTTTTGCATGTATTTGTGGATGTTTTGTTTGTAATTGTGGAGGTTTGGTGTATTTGTGGAGGTTTTTGTGTCATTGTGGAGGTTTTGTGTGTTATTGTGGAGATTTTATGTGTTATTGTGGAGGTTTTGTGTGTTATTGTGGAGGTTTTGTTTCATTGTGGAGGCTTTGTGTGTTATTGTGGAGGTTTTGTGTGTTATTGTAGAGGTTTTGTGAGTAT
>CAEMYA010000022.1:258620-277450 GCA_903131615.1 Diplodus sargus
GAGACCTCCAGAGTGTGTCGGCAACACCAGAGAGATCTCACTGTTCACTATCGGACCAACCACCAGAACTTAAAACAGCAGAGAGCAGGCAGACAGCCGGGCCCACACACACACACACACACACACTCACTCACCAGCTAAATCCTGGTCAGAACTATTTGTTCTGTTCATCTCAAGTTAACGAGCAGTAAGAACTTTACATTCTTCAGTTTTGATTTACTGTAAATTCACGTTCAGTCGCTGCACGTTAATTTCCAATTATGGAATAACGTACCAAGTTTATGCACAAGTACCGTAATAATAATAATAATAATAATAATGATAACAAGAACAATAAGTGTCCTTAGTTATTTAATCTTTTCTGAGTGATAAATTGAAAACTTTATGAGCGTTGAGTCCACAAATACAGAACGGCTCGTTTGTGTTCAACAGACACAAATGTTTTCTCTCAAATGAAGAATTAGTGAAAAATAAACTGGACGATGTTTCTAATGAGAAACTAATCGATGCCTTTCTAAACCGCTCAGTGCAATTACAAATATTACATTTAATATCTGCATCTTAGCGACATCAGAATTATTGGACCCGCTTCACAAAATATTTGCGGGCAGGACTTATTCATTTATTGATTAAGATGCAACTGTTCTGCATTCATTAGTTGATGATTATAAATAAGACCCACAGTTGTGTTTATGGTTCGTGGCGAGTTGTTCAACTGTATGAAAGAGTAGAAGAATAAAATCAAAAGTAAATAAACAAATCGCTCAATAAATAAGCAAAGCTGTGCATCAAAACATAAACAACAACATCGAATTATAACATGTGACATCAGTGGATATTTGTATTGCTTTTATTGATCGACTTTTTATTTATTCCTATTTTACATTATTTAAATGTATCTTTATCTGAAATTATTATGTATAAAGTTAATTATTAAATCAATGTGATTCAAAAAGGAATAAATTGACATCTAAAGTAGCAAAATAGATAAATAAAACAATATTAATTCATGTCAGATCTTCTAATTTGATTGATCGCTACATTTAATGTATTTTTGTGCATTTAATGGCACGTTTACATATTTATGTATTTATGATCTTGTCCGGTTCAGTCAGAAAACACGAGGACAGATTTTGTCCTGCCAACATTTAGCTGGTGAGTCGGGCCGCTGTCTAGTATTTGTAGGCTGAAGTGAGGTGACACCAGAACTCAGAACCACACTGAAGGAAGACATGGGGCAGCGTTTAGGTGCACTAAAGCTGTCCCATGGGTGCAGCCCGGGCTCAGTGGAGTCTGGTTCTGATTTCTGGTGTCGCTGTGCGCTGCAGGGCAGAGAGCAGCCGGGGGGAGCCGGAGTCACAGCTGCTGATTGGTGTTTTTTAATCCCAAGTCTGGCAGAAAAACATACAGGCTTCCTCCTGGGAGCAGCAGGTGAGTTCATCACGTCACCACTTACCTCTGTGTTTATTCTGAAGACCGCAGGAGGTGAAGCTGTGATGTTTGTCTGTGTCTGCAGGAGCTTCATCGCAGAGATGCAACTGTTTGTGAGGCAGCTCGGCAGAAGTAAGAGACTTTTCTTCTTGATATGTTGTGACGTCAGGAGAGTCAGCCTCTGTTCACAATGTTACCTCTGCTACTAGCACAATACTACTATCTGCCAGCCAGCTGTCAAAGGGAGAGTTGTATTATGGGTAACGTAGGCGGCGGGAAGAAAAAATGTGTCTTAATAAAAAAATGTTAGGTTCTACATCAAGTGTCCAAGATGAATCAGGATGTTTTCCGTTAAAGGAACAGTTCCCAAACTGAAAACAACAAAACGTGGTGTGAGGTCAGAGGTCACAGCGGTGTGTGCTCTGCTCCTCAGGGATCACAGCTCGAGAGCACGGCTCCAACAAGAAGCTGGCGGCTCAGTCGTGTGCTCTGTCTCTGGTCCGACAGCTCTACCACCTGGGAGTGATCGAGGCGTATTCAGGAGTCACCAAGAAGAAGGAAGGAGAAACTGTACGTCTGCAGAGGTCCGCAGATTTAAGTGAAACGTTAACGGAGAGATGTTTGTGTTTGACTCGTGTCGTCCTGTGTTTTGTGTCCAGTTGGAGGTGTACGAGGTCAACGTGTCTCCTGACCTGCAGCAGCAGCTCGCCAGTGTCGTCCAGGAGCTCGGAGTCGACATCCCCTCACCTGTGAGTCACCTGAGCCACCAAACTGACCACAGATCAGTGTGCTGAGGGTAAATCCTCTGGGACCTGGACTCTGATTTGAATGTGTTTAATCCCATCCAGCCCGCAGACCCCAGCAGCTCAGTGTCTCTGGTTCAGGGGAAGATGGCTATGTTTGAGCCGTCGCAGCGTCAGAGCGGAGCCGGCGTCGTCCCCTGGTCGCCTCCGCAGGTCAACTGGAACCCCTGGACCAGCAGCAACATCGACGAGGGACCGCTGGCCTTCGTGAGTCTCTGATGTTTATTGTCGGACATTCAATATTCAGCAGTGAGTCGTTACAGCTGGTTTACCTACAGACGAACGTCTCATATGAACACAGTTGATCCAGGACAGACCATACATCATGTGACATAGTGACATCATCACGCACGTAGAACACAGTGAAGCAGCAGACAGGAGCGGATGCTGCAGCTCTGATTGTTTTTATCTTAATCTGTTTACAGTTTTATGTCAGCATGATCTGCAGCAGGTCATCAGTAATCAGACGGTTACAAAGATCGTGCTGCTATTGGCTGCTCTGTTGTGATGTCATGTTATAATGAGTAACTGGGACCTGAATAATTATTATTATTATTCTGATGGTATTGTCCGTCCTGCAGTGCACCCCGGAGCAGATCAGTGGCGACCTGCATGATGAGCTGATGTACCAGCTGGACCAAGACGAGAACCTGCAGAAGGTCAGTCTGGTTTTAGTGACCGTCTCTTCTTGGTCTTTGGTCTGGAGTCAAACTTAATTTAAAACTTGTGTTGTTCAGATCCTGTCAGAGCGCGAGCAGCTGCCCGTCAAAAAGTTTGAGGAAGAGATCATGGACACAATCAACAGCAACCCTGTGGTGATCATCAGAGGAGCGACAGGCTGCGGTAAAACCACCCAGGTTCCTCAGTACATCCTGGACCGCTTCATCAAAGGAGGCAAAGCGTCTGACTGCAACATCGTCGTCACACAGGTGAAGCTTGTCTTCGTACACCTGCAGACAACAGTAACCGGACACATAGGAGCTGAACTTCAGTGTTGTCAGAAGAAATCATCAGATTCAATTCTTCACATGTTTTCTCTGCTCAGCAGTTTACAGCAGAAACTTCCCACGTGTCACATAAATAACAGGATGATTAAAATTAGGACCTGAAGCAGAACTTCCACTGACGGCTCACTGGATCATGGATCACTAGAGGCTCTTAAAATGAGCATTTGTATTATAAATGTAAAGGAGCTAAAGAAGAATTTATTTAACATCCTCCTGTCACATCTCATTTTTATGATTCTGTAGAATCTTTCGAACTAAAAGTGTTGGCTCAGGTTTCTTAACAGCTCAGTATTTAAAGGATTCGATGCAGCTGTGAATAAATCTCTGAGCTCATATTTAAAGACCGGTGGTGATGTTTAATACTCCTCTGATTATTGTGGATATTCTGCTTGTTAACTGCTGATCCACACAAACATGGTCACTCTCTTACTGTCTCCAGCCCAGAAGGATCAGCGCCGTGTCTGTGGCCGAGCGAGTCGCCTATGAGAGAGCTGAGGATCTTGGGAAATCCTGCGGCTACAGCGTCCGGTTTGAGTCCGTCCTCCCTCGACCCCACGCCAGCATCCTCTTCTGCACCGTCGGTACGTCCAAAGACTGTAACTGATTCCTGCTGGATGGAAGTGTCTGCCACTGAGGTCCAGACCAGTCGGTCTGACCACGCTGACGTAGACGACGCCGTCACTGCAGAAAAATACATGTTCAACTATTTTAGAATTTACAAGTTAAACTGATCACATTTTTAATCAGCACCAACAGTTTTTCATCGCTGTGTCCCAAACGCTCAGTGTTACATGTGTTTCTGACTGATTTTCAGACTGAAGCAGTTTATTGTGGACTTTGTTTGCGTGTCGTCCGTCAGCAGGATGTTCATGAGGAGGTTTTGTATTTCAGGTGTTTTGCTGCGAAAGCTGGAAGCAGGAATCCGAGGCATCAGTCACGTTATCGTTGATGAGATCCACGAGAGAGACATCAACGTGAGTTTACTTTATGATGTACAGATATATATTTATGCAGCCGGTCGCGTCACGATTCCTTTGTCGCCTCTGTGTGTCTGTGCAGACGGACTTCCTGATGGTGGTCCTCAGAGATGTGGTCCAGACCTACCCAGAGGTCCGCGTCATCCTCATGTCAGCCACCATCGACACCACCATGTTCAGAGAATACTTCTTCAACAGCCCCATCATCGAGGTGTTTGGACGCACCTTCCCTGTTCAAGGTAACTGCCAGCCCACTTCAGTGTGACGGCAGGTGATCCAGAGCATCGCTGTCTGAATAGACCTGAGACTAAAACTAGAGCTGCAACAATTACTCGAGTAACTTGAAGAATTCGATTACACAAAATGGTCGAAGCAAAATCCCTGCTTCCTGTTTAATTCCCATCACCTGCAATCATTTTTCCACACAGACTGTTATTGCGGACTCACACCACTACATTCGAGTTAGCGCGATGGCTGAGAGCCAAGAAACCTTCAGTAAAAGTCAGAATGTCCAAAGTTTGGGATCGTTTCACACTTAAAAAAGATAACAAAGTGCAGTGTGTTCCTGCAGAGCAGAACTGGAGTACCACAACAGCACGTCAACAATGATTCCACATCTGAACTGAAAGCATCCAGTTGTTAACACCAGCTCACTGAGCGTCACGACAAGCTGACATAAACATTGATGTTAGCTAATTTAACGTAGCCTAGCACTGCTAATTAGAGCGTGTGGTATTTGTAGAGTCTGTAGCCTGATGTCGGTACGACTAGATATCATGTTAAGATGTGGAAACTACTTTGTGTTAAATTGAAGAGAGTTAGCCTGCACCAAATAACTCCTTTACACACACACACACACACACACACACACACACACACACACTCATCTCGTCTGTCTCACACACCTTTACTCCTGCTGTTAGGAATAGTTGGAATAAATACCTGTATGTTTTTTTTTTTCAGAAATAAAAGCCAATAGCTTGGTCTATTTAACAGGCCTGTCATTTCTGTTATGCATTATTTGGTATTGTTGTTTAATAATGCAAAATAATTTTTTATTAGATTACTGGATCGATGGGATAATCGGTAGAATACCCGGTTCTAAAAATATTCGATAGCTGCAGCTCTAATTAAAACCTTCACACAGGATGAAGGTTTATGATGAGGGTTCTGTAATAACTTGCGGATGTATCCAGAGATTCAGGACGGCTTTGTTTTTGTATTTTTCAGAGTATTTCCTGGAAGATTGTATCCAGATGACCAACTTCGTCCCTCCACCGATGGACCGCAAGAAGAAAGACAAAGACGAGGAGGGAGGAGAGGATGATGTGAGTGACCTTTCCCCTGATGATGGAATTATTGTACCTATAAATAATGTTTCTGCTGCTCAGTGTGGCTGAAACAGACAACGAAGATGAAATGTCACAGCTGTCTACAAAAGGATGAGTGAGTGTAACGCCCTCCCTCTCTGCAGACTAACTGTAATGTGATCTGTGGACCGGAGTACTCTGCGGAGACGAAGCGCTCGATGGCTCAGATCAGCGAGAAGGAGACGTCGTTCGAGCTGGTGGAGGCTCTGCTCAGGTACATCGAGACGCTGCAGGTGGCCGGAGCCGTGCTCATCTTCCTGCCCGGCTGGAACCTCATCTTCTCCATGCAGAGACACCTGGAGACCAACCCACACTTTGGTACATCAGCACACACATCACATCGCATCGCATCACACAGGAGGGAGAAACAACAGTAACAAGAAACAGTCTGCAGTTCATCTTTGCTCCTTCTTTAAAGAGTTAAGAGCTCAAGAATAAGCATGTTGACGGTTTTTCCAACAGCTTTTCCACATAATGAACTGCTTTTTGTTTTATTTTATTGATTCCCCTTGAAGACAGAAGTCTGAGGGAAAGATTTCCTAACCAGGACGGATAAAAACAAAACTCTGGAGACATTCAGAGTTTTCCTCTCAGATTCTGGGGTGAACTGACTCTTTCATCGACAGTCAAGTTCACCTTCAAAATCAGGAATAAGGTTTAATTCATGTGATGGAAATAAACTAAGATCTGAAAGTACAACAAGAATTTTGAGCATCAAGAAATCTGAAATGTGCATCAAAACACGGAAACAGCATCAGGTCCCACTTTGGTTAAAGGGTTTTCTTTTTCTTTTGTCTTTGTTTCCAGGAAGTAACCGGTACCGGATCCTGCCGCTGCACTCACAGATCCCCCGGGAGGAGCAGAGGAGGGTGTTTGAACCAGTTCCAGACAACATCACAAAGGTCTGAGACGCTGCAGGACACAAATACTTCAGACGTTGTTGTTTTTTATTTGATTAGTGAGATTCAAACCAGAAAGAAGAACATCTATTAATGTTAGATCCAGTATCGTCAAGTTGACGTCAGTATTGGATCCCTCACAGGAGACAAAACGTCCGTCACATGTTCTGGTGGTTTTTAGTTTTCTGCCTCATGTTGGACACGAGGAGTCGAGTCTGTTTGTTCCTCCGGCCACAAACCTTCTGAATAAACTCTGTCCATCTCTTACACCATCATTCATTCAGATGTGTAATGCATGAATCACTCAATCAGAAACAGAGAAGTCACTGTTCAGCTTCATGTTGTCCTGAAAGAGTCGGCAGAGCTGCAGCTGGACGGGTCGTCTGATTATTAAATATCACGTTGTTGAATCTGCAGGTGATTCTGTCGACCAACATTGCGGAGACGAGCATCACCATCAACGACGTCGTCTACGTCATCGACTCCTGCAAGTAAGTGTGTCCGAGCAGAGCGACAGGCCGAAGATAGTCGAGTCTCCTGGTTTCACTTCTACGTCTCAGAGTGAAATATTCAGCTGCTGCTGCGCTACATTTATCTGACAGTATTTCAGTGGAGTATTAATACTGATAGACTGATATAAAGGAACTAGTATTTAGTTAAATGTCATCCCAGTTTAAAGATCAACCTGTTGGTGTCCTGACAGGCAGAAGGTGAAGCTCTTCACCTCCCACAACAACATGACCAACTACGCCACCGTCTGGGCCTCCAAGACCAACCTGGAGCAGAGGAAGGGTCGAGCTGGCCGAGTCCGGCCCGGGTTCTGCTTCCACCTCTGCAGCCACGCTCGATTCGAGAGGTTTGACCCGTTAATACCTCCGGACCAGTCCTCAGTCAGCTGTGTGGGTTCTATCAGACTGAGTGTGTGTGTGTGTGTGTGTGTGTGTGCGCAGGCTGGAGACTCACATGACTCCAGAGATCTTCAGGACTCCGCTGCATGAAGTCGCTCTGAGCATCAAACTGCTGAGACTCGGAGCCATCGGACACTTCCTGTCCAAGGCCATCGAGCCGCCGCCGCTGGACGCCGTCATCGAGGCCGAACACACTCTGAAAGGTGCAGCACACAGTTTATGAATAACACATAAATAAATTGGTATTTCTGTTTGAACTTGTTTCTGTTTTTACCTTTTGTATTACTTTACTTTCTCGGTTGTTTTTATATTTCATTCATCAAACGTACGAATGTTTAAAGTCTAAATAACGTCAAAGGGATTATCTGGAAAAAAGGCTTTTGAGGAAATCAGATAAATAATCTGTATGTTTGTTTTTATGGGAACAATTATCAACGTTTCATCTTGTGGTTTGTCTTGTTGTGTTTCAGAGCTGGACGCTCTGGACTCCAACGATGAACTGACTCCTCTGGGACGGATTCTGGCCCGCCTGCCCATCGAGCCCCGGCTGGGGAAGATGATGATCATGGGCTGCATCTTCCAGTCAGTTTGTCATCCTGCTCTTCAGCGTACAGATCAGCTGACCGCCTGCCTTCTGTCTGACTGATTTAAACATGTCCTTACGTCTCCCTCTAGTGTTGGCGATGCCATGTGCACCATCTCAGCCGCCTCCTGTTTCCCGGAGCCTTTCGTCAGCGAGGGGAAACGTCTCGGCTTCGTCCACAGAAACTTCTCCGGCAGCCGGTTCTCTGATCACGTGGCTCTGCTGTCCGTGTTCCAGGCGTGGGACGACGTCAGGTCGGTCCGAGCGCTCAGTGTGTCAGCTGTTTGAAAGTCTCTGTACTACAGCAGGTGTTGCTATTAAAGGCAGTAATGTGCCACTTCAGTGAAGAAGATTTGCATGTCTAACCCGTCGTTGTTGTTGTGTTCATGTCAGGATTAACGGTGAAGACGCAGAAAATAACTTCTGTGAACACAAACGTCTCAACATGTCGACTCTGAGGATGACCTGGGAGGCTAAAGTCCAGCTGAAGGAGATCCTGGTCAACTCTGGGTTTCCTGAAGGTACCTGAACGCAACACGGATAAACTCTAAAGCTCAAAGTGTCGGTTGTCTTCATGCTTGTTCTCCTGCGTCTCCATCAGAGTGTTTGATGACTCAGATGTTCAACGCGGTCGGACCGGACAACAACCTGGACCTGGTGGTTTGTCTGCTGACCTTCGGCTTGTACCCGAACGTCTGCTACCACAAAGAGAAGAGGAAGATCCTGACCACCGAGGGGCGCAACGCTCTCATCCACAAGTCCTCCGTCAACTGCCCCTTCAGCAGCCACGACATGACCTACCCCTCCCCCTTCTTCGTCTTCAGTGAGAAGGTACCCGTCACATTTATGTGAAAGAAATGACCAGTGACCGTATCTCCACGTAAACCTTGAATTCTGGATTGCAGCCTTCAGTCCTGAAAAAGTTCTTGAAAATAACTAAACTAACCGACATTTCCTGCTGAACACTGACCAGAGCGTCGCTGACACTCGTGTCCCAGATCTCTGGAAATGTCTTGGACACGTGTTGTGTGTCAAGGTTGTGTAGTTGTAACTGTGTTTGTTGTTTTGTGTCTCAGATCCGAACGAGAGCGATCTCAGCTAAAGGGATGACTCTGGTCAGTCCTCTGCAGCTGCTGCTGTTCGCCTGCAAGAAGATCAGCTCCAACGGAGACGTCGTGGAGCTCGATGATTGGTGAGAAGTCCTGCGATCAGAATCTGATTTACCTCCAGCTGACTCACATCTCAGTGATCAATAAACAGCCTGCTCAGTAACGGTTCAGTTCACTGTCGCACAGGGCCAATAAAACAGTTTCTGTTTCATCAATCAGACACAAACAGTTTGAGACAGTTTGTGTGTTGATTGACTTATGAGATGGTTCATAGTCCTGATAATTGATCGTCAGGACAGACCAACCTGTGGTCCCACAGGAAGTGAGTGATGACCTTTCACATTAATGCGTGCAGGATCAAACTGAAGATCCCTCACGAGGTGGCGGGCGGCATCGCGGCTCTGCGGGCCGGACTGGAGGCTCTGGTTGTGGAGGTGACCAAAGATCCAGAATACATCCGACAGATGGACCAAACCAACCAACGACTGCTCAACCTCATCAGACACGTGTCCAAACCGTCTGCAGCCGGAATCAACATGGTGGCCAGCAGCCAGAGGTACACACACACACACACACACACACACACACTTAAGGATTATATAAATCTTAAGAGATTTTTTATCTGTACAGCCCCCACACATGAAGATTAAAAAATCAGCTTTGATCGTACTGTGTGTGGTGTGCTCTGATATACTCAGCACAGGACACCACACACAAAGATTATCTGCGTGATCAAACGTGATCTACAGTAACCAATAGCAACAACCCCAGCGTCACCACGCTCCTCATAAACGGAAAAGAGCATAGACTGTATATAAAAGAAGAGTAAATCAACGTTTTAAACACGGAAGACATAGAGGAGGGAATGATGGTGGTCCGCGGACTGTTGCTGTCCAAAAAATCCGGAAACGGTTAACAATAGCGCCGACGCTAAACCCATTAAAAACACTAAAAAGGCTAATTCAAACACCCCCACAGGAAAAGTTAGATCTCACCTCTGTTTTTATTTATGTCCGCTTCTGTGTTCCTCAGTCAGCTGGTTGGCTACGTTGCGTTTCACGTCACATTTCAGTAGTAGTGACTCAGGAGTCGTCGGCTTTCCACACACACGAGAATGTTTCCTCGTAAATATTGAACAAGTTTAACATTTACGATTGCTGGCCGTGACCCGTTTCCGAGTGAATTATCGGGACAAATTGACTCCTAACACACCACAGACCACAGGAGAATCGTATAGGATAATCTTATTAGACTTCCGTGTCAGGAAGGGGTCAAATCTGAGCAAAATCAGCCCGATTATCGTTACGTGTGAATCCCCCTTAACTGTGACTCCTCTCTGCACAGGATGGGAGACGGACCTCGACCTCCAAAGATGGGACGCTTTGACGGAGGAGGTGGTGGAGGAGGAGGCTACAGAGGAGGAGGAGGGGGGGGTTACAGGGGAGGGGGAGGATACGGTGGTGGAGGGGGAGGTTACAGAGGAGGTGGAGGATACGGAGGTGGAGGTGGAGGTTACAGGGGAGGTGGAGGTTACAGAGGTGGAGGTGGAGGAGGATATGGAGGAGGAGGTGGTGGTTATAGAGGAGGTGGAGGGGGATACCGAGGAGGAGGAGGAGGAGGTGGGGGCTACAGAGGAGGTGGAGGGGGCTACAGAGGAGGTGGAGGAGGAGGGGGAGGGGGAGGAGGCTACAGAGGAGGTTATTGACGTCCTGATGACATCATTCAAACAGAAACTGTATGTTTTAGTTTTTTAGTGAAGAACCATGTTTGTTTTCAGGCTGCTGATCAATAACCTTAAGATGAATGTTGTTCTCATGTCTGCTTCAGTTTGGTGAAATGTGTTTGACTGTATTGATTATTTGTATCTGCTGTTCATGTTCCCAATAAATCTTTCATAGCTGATCAATCAGACTGATGAGTGTCGCTGAGCGTCATCAAACCGGAGACATGAAGTCAAAGCATTCGTCACCAGATATTAAATGTGCGATTCAGAAATGATACATATGTTTATATTCATGTACAATATCACCTGATTATTATACATTATAACTGATACTTGATGTAACTGATGGATCTGAACAAATGAAGGTGAATATATATTTAATGTGTTATTACACGTTGGTGTCGTGGCAGCAGGGGGCGCCGTCTGTCTTCACAGACACACTGTGATTTTAACATTAGATGTTTAAATCTGAATGTTTGTTGAGATTAAACTGATTAATATTGGACCTCCACCTTCTGGAGAACATTATGGTATGTAATGTCCTCCAGAGTACATCAGTAATTCAAGGCGCTCTGTTTCTACTCCACTACATCTGGCAGCTTTAATCACTGGTTACTGATCAGATTACCTTCCTCTCTGAGACCTGCAGGCGTGCTGATGTTTGTGGTAAGAAGTTGAAGTCATACTGGAGTAAAAGTGAAGAAATGGTGTTAAACATCACTGCGGTAAAACAAAAGTCAGCCGTGTGAATAATACTTGAGTAAAGTATCAAAGCATCTGATGTTGAATGTACCTACGTGTGAGTTCACTCCACCACATCCACCTGACAGCTGCAGTTACTGCAGATTACCTGCTGCATCATTCTTAAATCAGTTGATTTTCTCATCAATCAGATAAAAACTGATTCATATGCAGTCTGTGACTCACTGTGACGTCATCACACTGACAGGGTTTATGTGTGACCTTTGACCTGTGAGGTCATCGTCACAGCGCCACTGTGAGAAAGTGATGATGAAGATCTAATCAGCTCGGCTGTGTGTTAATGAAGCGACTCTTCATCATGTCTCACCTGAACATCACCTGAACATCACCTGTCTGTCAGCTGCTTGATTTCATCCTGTAATTATTAAAGGACGCCAGAGAAACTGAAGAAGAAAACAAAACGCACCCACTCAGATAATCAGATTAAATCTGACTGCAGGTTCTGAGTTCTGATCCACAAATCTGAGAATAAAACAGAATCTGGATTTTGAGGGAAAAATCTGAATTCTCTGTTAAAAAAATGAAATTGTGTGAAAAATCAGAATTTTGAATTAAAAGTCAGAAATCTTTAAAAACGATCAAATCAAATCTGAATTGTAATCAAGTCTGATAGTAATCTGTAAAGTAATGTAACGTGTGTAGTTAAAGTATTTTACACGTTACTTTACAAATCTTTACCTGAAGAAAAGTAACTGGAGTAAAGCCTGCAGTTCAGAAAGTTCCTGCAGATTATTCTTCAGCTCAGTAGTTGGTTCAGTGCTCAGTTACTGTGCAGGCCGCGCTGAGCTGCACACGTTCATACTCTGAGTTTTAATTAAAGTCCCTCAGTGTTTCAGTGCGGAGGGTCTTTAATCAGATGTTCATCACCTCCGCAGGGAGGTCCGGAGTTCTGAAGTACCGAGCTGATGACCCAGTAACGTAACGGGAGTGACTCCTGCCTCCTGGACCCCCGCTGGTTCCGTCAGGGTCCCCGCAGGACGTTCGGTCCAACAGAACTCTCCTCTGGACGCGGTTCTGGAGTGGGACGCGGAAGTTGCCGGATCGTCCCGTGCGCCTGGGAGCTGCGCGGCAGAGCTGCGCAGTGGCGCGCTGGGTGTAGTCAGCGGCTCCGTCTTTTCCTGCTGGAGTTGGTGCATGGCGGCGGACACAAAGAGCTGAGGCCGAGCGACCCGAACCTCTCAGGACAGGACAGCCGGGACACAAGCTGCGGACGCGGCCTGGAGCGAACACGACCCGCCGCTCGGAGACGCCCCGCATGTTCTCACCTGTCGGTTGTGGCCGTTTCCTCGGGAATCAGTCGGTAACCGGACCGTTACCGTAAACTTTGGAGAAGTTCGGGGAGAGTTTGTGTCGGAGCCGCGCACCGCTTTCTGCTCGACGCGGAGCACGGAGAGGACCGAAACAATGCAGGGAGTGATCCGGGTTCTGGTGGCCTGGAGCTGGGTCGCGCTGTGTGTCCGCGCGGCCATGGACGAGTGTTCGGACGAGCGCGGCGCGGCGCAGCGCTGCATGCCGGAGTTCGTGAACGCCGCGTTCAACGTGACGGTGGTGGCGACCAACACCTGCGGCGCCCCGCCGGAGGAGTACTGCGTGCAGACCGGCGCCACCGGGGTCACCAAGTCCTGCCACATCTGCGACGCCCAGGACCCTCGGAACCACCACAGCGCCGTGTACCTGACCGACTACAACAACCAGCAGGACACCACCTGGTGGCAGAGCCAGACCATGTTGGCGGGCATCCAGTACCCGAACTCAATCAACCTCACCCTGCACCTCGGTAAGATCCACGGAACATCTCCGTCTCTCCGCGCGACCGACCCGCCGCGCCGAGTCCCGCTTGAAAAACACACACTTTAAGGTTCTCTTGCTTCCTGATGAGAGCACCTACATACATGAACACAAACTCACACTTTACATACATTTATTGAACTACTCTTTCATTCGGCACACTGTTTAAAACGCCAAACAAATTATTTATTTTGTGGATTAAAGTTCTATTTATCTTTTATAACTTTACAGAGCAGATTCACCTGTAAGTCGCTTTACGGCCGCACATCTTAGCAGGCAGCGACTAACAGCGCTGAAAGTGTGTTTTTTTGAAAAGTTCATGAGGCAGAGTTCTGTTCGGTGCTGTTACTGTGTGCCGAATCAAAGACAACATCGTTTAAATCTAAGAAAATCTGCGGCTGTGATTTGTGATGTAATCACGGCTGCGCGCTAGACGGGAAGCCTTAAATTGGCCAAGTTTTGTAAGGAGTTCGGCCTGACTTTCTGTTGTACGCAGAGTTGCCTAACTGACGCCAGCAGTGCTGTGCTGAACTTTTTCTCACATGACAGAAAGTCTCTGATGTTCGATTAATCAGTTTGTCAAACTGTGAAACTTTGGGAAAAAGGAATTTCTGCTGCCAGCAGTGAAGCATGGAGGACATAGATTCATTGTTGGGGGTGGAGAGAGTGTGTGTGTGTGTGTGTGTGTGTGTGTTGGGGGTTGCAGCTCAGTTCTGACCCGGCTGCAGGCTCAGGCCTCCGTCACCTTCACTCTGTGATTTCCGGTGTTTGTCTGACAAACTTCTCGGCTGTGAGCAGCTCAGCTCGTCTCCTGACAAACAGCCGAGGTGTGAAGTTAGCAGCCTGGTGTCCCATCAGCCCCTGAACACATCAGCGGGCTGTAGACTTGTTGTTGGGGGGACCGAGGCGTCCTGTGAGGACAGCTGGTCTCTGTGGGACTGAAGCGGGTCAGGAGTCAGTCCCAACACATCAGCCTTCTCTCTGACAGTAAATAACAGAGCAGGCTGCAGACGTCTGGTTTACAGAACAAGTACAGCGTGAAAGTTCCTCCCTGAGCTGCAGACTGCAGTGTGACAGGATGAGGAGGCGTCTGGTCCTCACAGACACACACTGGGTTTTCAGGCTGAATGTTCCTGCGTGTGGTTCTGATGTGGACGATGACGGAGCCGTTTGGATCGTCGTTTTCAGGCAAAACGACAAAGCATGTTGTAATTGTAGCTCCTCAGATGTAATCGCTTCCTGCTGCTGCTACGTGACTGTGAACTGACACACAGTGACTCTGAATAACGTCCATAATAATACATGAAGGTTCTTGTTAAATACTCAGAAACGTGAGCAGAGTTTGGTTGGTGGTGTTCAAGTTTTTCATTCTTACTCTGTTTTGATTTCTGAAGCAAAAATATCAAAATATTATCTCGTAATGTGAAAACTTCAAACATGCTCTGAGGACGTCGGTGTCTGCTGGTCGACACGCAGACGTTACAGACGCACAGACGTTACAGACGCACAGACGCTACAGACGTTACAGACGATACAGACGTTACAAGTGATAGAGACGTTACAGACGTTACAGACGTTACAAGCGATAGAGACGTTACAGACGTTACAGACGATACAGACGATACAGACGTTACAAGCGATAGAGACGATACAGACGATACAGACGTTACAAGCGATAGAGACGTTACAGACGTTACAGACGTTACAGACGATACAGACGTTACAAGCGATAGAGACGTTACAGACGTTACAGACGATACAGACGTTACAAGCGATAGACGTTACAGACGATACAGACGTTACAAGCGATAGACGTTACAGACGATACAGACGTTACAAGCGATAGAGACGTTACAGACGTTAAAGACGATACAGACGATACAGACGATACAGACGTTACAAGCGATAGAGACGATACAGACGATACAGACGTTACAAGCGATAGAGACGTTACAGACGTTACAGACGATACAGACGTTACAAGCGATAGACGTTACAGACGATACAGACGTTACAAGCGATAGACGTTACAGACGATACAGACGTTACAAGCGATAGAGACGATTCAGACGATACAGACGTTACAAGCGATAGAGACGATACAGACGATACAGACGATACAGACGTTACAGACGATACAGACGTTACAAGCGATAGAGACGATACAGACGATACAGACGTTACAGACGATACAGACGATACAGACGTTACAGACGATACAGACGTTACAGACGTTACAGACGATACAGACGATACAGACGTTACAAGCGATACAGACGTTACAGACGATACAGACGTTACAGACGATACAGACGTTACAGACGTTACAGACGATATAGACGTTACAGACGATACAGACGTTACAAGCGATAGACGTTACAGACGTTACAAGCGATAGACGTCACAGACGATACAGACGTTACAGACGATACAGACGTTACAAGCGATAGACGTTACAGACGATACAGACGTTACAAGCGATAGAGACGTTACAGACGTTACAGACGATACAGACGTTACAAGCGATGGAGACGTTACAGACGTTACAGGCGATACAGACGCTACAGACGTTACAGGCGATAGACGTTACAGACGTTACAGACGATACAGACGATACAGACGTTACAAACGATACGATACAGATGTTACATACGTTACAGACGTTACAGACGCTAAAGACATTACAGACGTTACAGACGTCTGTTGTTTCATTAAATGTGACTTCATGTTAAATTGTCCCTGAGCAGTTTGGTTGGTGGCGACTGAACGCTGTGTTTTCTAAAGTGAATATGTTTGAGTCTCACACTGTTGATCAGATAAAACGAGGCTGCAACAATGAATACGTTATCAGCTGAATGGATCAGTGACTGTTCTCCTTGATTAATGAATTGATTGACTGATTGGTTTGGATGGATGTTGGATGTGACACTCAGTAAACTGAATACGTTGACACTTTTCATAGTTTTCTGACCGAACAGCTGATGGATTGAAGGAGGAAACAATGAAAGCAGAGTTCTGTGTCTGACAGACGGACCGGGCCGACCCGACCCGTCTCCCTGCAGCCCTGCTCGCCGCTCTGTGAGCAGCGTCTTAGTTTCCCGGAGCTCCGACTCGGCCTTTTAAAAATACCTGTCTATTTGTGCCCCCGGCCTCCTGCAGCACTACTGTTTTTAACAGTGCTGACATTCCTGAGTGGTTCAGTCATGCTGCTGGTTGCTGAGCGGTGTCTCTGGCCTCAGGTGCTGCGCTCTGATTAGAGCTGCAGTGGGCTCAACGCCTCATTCTCAAATGGAAATGTGTTTAATTACACGCTGAGGCTTCTGCCCTCAGGCTGCGTTCACTGCCGGCTCTCGGTTCTCCTCAACAGTCAGAGCTCAGGCTGTGTCGCGCTGCACATCACCTCAGAGATGTGTGAGGCCGGAACGCGTGAAGCCGGTCTGATCTGATGTCATTCGCTCACACGCTCTTATTGTTAAAACCCGGCTGTGTTCTGAGGCTGAAACAGGAAGTGAGCGTCTGATGGCGCCCGGCTGAGACTCCCGTGTGTCCAAGTCCACGTCTGTCCCCGGTGGGAACATGTGCTCCACACAGGAAGTTAGGGTCCAGGACCGCCAGAGTCCAGGACCTTCAGAGTCCAGGACCGCCAGAGTCCAGGACCGCCAGAGTCCAGGTCCGCCAGAGTCCAGGACCGCCAGAGTCCAGGACCATCCTCGTTGAGCATCACAGGTTTGAGGGTGAAGACGTGTTTAGATGTTGTGACGACGACAGGAAACGATCCTGCGACTGTTTGCTGAAGGTTCAAGAGCTCGTTGAGTTTGGTGGTTTCGTGGAGAGTTTGTTTCCTGCTGGTTCTCGTCCTGTTTACAGCATTCAAAATATTTGGTCTCTGGTGCCCAAATGATTTTAAGCAGAGATCCTCAGAGGTCAGAGCGCTGACGGGAGGTCTCACTGTGACAAACTGTGTGATGATCCAAGTGTTTGATAAGTCGTCTCCTGACGTTCAGTTCGTCTTCTCCCGCCTGAAGTTTTATTCAGGAGACTTTCAAACATTCGCAGACGCACATGAAACTCATTAAAGTATAAACTCCTCTGTTGAAACACAAATATCAGTCAGAACATTTTAATACCTGCTTTTAAAGGAGCAGTTCACTCAAACTTTAACCTCAGTCCTCCTCTCACATCACAGCCTGATCTCAGACCACATTTACACCTTTATTAACGTGAAGTCTTCATGTAGCTGCTGAGCTAACACTGTTAGCATCAGGTAGTTCTGCTGAGCTAACAGTGTTAGCGTCAGGTAGTTCTGCTGAGCTAACACTGTTAGCGTCAGGTAGTTCAGCTGAGCTAACACTGTTAGCATCAGGTAGTTCTGCTGAGCTAACAGTGTTAGCGTCAGGTAGTTCTGCTGAGCTAACAGTGTTAGCATCAGGTAGTTCTGCTGAGCTAACACTGTTAGCATCAGGTAGTTCTGCTGAGCTAACACTGTTAGCGTCAGGTAGTTCTGCTGAGCTAACACTGTTAGCGTCAGGTAGTTCTGCTGAGCTAACAGTGTTAGCGTCAGGTAGTTCTGCTGAGCTAACACTGTTAGCGTCAGGTAGTTCTGACAGAACATTCCATGTGAAGGTTCTGGACAGTTTGACGCTCGGTGCTGCAGGAACATCTCAGCAGAGGTTTGAGACTCGCCCGTCTGTGCTGAGCGGGAAGTCGAGGTTCAGATTGAGGCTGTGATGCCGGCAGACTTAATCTCAGGAAGCGTGAAGTGTTGTGGAGCTCAGGTCGGCTCGTCTTTCTGTGTGTTGGGACTCTTTGATGCGGCAGGAAGGCGACGTGTCCCGACTCGACTCTGCGGTTCAGACTGCACGGTCGAGTCCGACATGAAAGACCGAGAAAGAAGAGACGTGCAGACGGACGGAGACGGGCCTCCTTCATCACAGCAACACAGCTGAGACTCAGGAGGAACCGAGCAGACCAGTTCAAAGACACTGACAAGAAAGAATGATGATCAGAGTGAATGAAGAACCTTCTCATGAATCAATAACTGATCAGTCAATATCAGAAAGGATCAATGAACGACTGTCAGTTCACTTTCAGCCTGTTTGTATTAATTAGAGGGTCCCTGATAATGTGAGAACGGTTTGAGACGAGCCGAGGAGGGTGGTGGAGGAGGAGGAGGGTGGAGGAGGAGGAGGGTGAGGGTGGAGGAGGAGGAGGAGGGTGGAGGAGGAGGGTGGAGGAGGAGGAGGAGGGTGGAGGAGGAGGAGGAGGAGGAGGCTTCAGTACCTGGGAGGCTCTTTGTGTGTGATCATGGAGGAGAACCGTTGCTTCAGGTTCAGTTCTTCAGGACAGAAACAAGCTGAACACTCAGAAACTACAGCTGAGTCTAAACTGTCAGAACTTTATTTAAAAACCTGGTGCGGATCCAGAACCGGTCTGAAACAAAGCGACAGGTCCAGACTGATGGAGTCCAGAG